>LPNX010964341.1:0-75379 GCA_001517045.1 Pseudotsuga menziesii
AGCCTCGGAGACTAGGGTTTGCAAACCCTAGTCTCCGAGGCCGACCTTAGACTTCCTCTACCCGGTTTCAGTATTTATCGATGATTCTCACTCTCTCCACCTTCGACATTGTCCTGCAAACCCTAGTCTCCGAGGCCGACCTTAGACTTCCTCTACCCGGTTTCAGTATTTATCGATGATTCTCACTCTCTCCACCTTCGACATTGTCCTGATGAGGGATCCTGATATGGATCTGAAACGTCAACTTGGTCATTTCGATACTGTGGTTTCTCCAACAAAAACATCAATAAAGATATTTCTATTAATATAAATCGGAGATTACAATAGATACAACCTCTAACGGCACGTCTACGAACTAGAGAAACTGAATCCCCCACTTGGGCCTCCACCACCTCAATACTCCATCTCTCGATAGCAAGCTCACAAGAAAAAGGCAAGCTTGGGAAGAACACACTAGTGCTCCAAGGGACAAAGGGAGGTAGACTCAAGCATAAGTTCTGGCAACAATGGACTATAGTTTCTTTGCTCTTGATTCTCTCATATGCCTTCAATGTACCATAGAGTTCCTTATATAGCTTTTCAAAGGGGTAATGAAAGGTCAAATCTGAGCGATCTCAAGGCATAGGGAAGGCTAGGAGTCAAGTGAGTCGGATCCATGTCAAGGAAAACTCCAAAAGGATTTGGATTTTTGTACACATCCCGATGTACGTGGTTTTAGGGTTCAAACCCACGTATATATGCGATTAAGGGATTAAAAGTCGCGTATAGAATTTTTCACATGTTTTTAGGGATGATCAAGGAAACATCAAAGGACAAAAAATGGTCCATGGGGTCTAAGGAGTCTGCGGCGAGACAGGGGAAGGCCATACAAAGTGTGATTTACCTGGAGTGGTAAAATCAGCTATAACAAATGCCCCCTAATGTGTGAGGTCAGAGGGGTGATACGATGGCCGAAATACATTATAAGTCCATCCCAGAAGTGGAGTGATGAAGGATCCAAAATGGAAGACCAACCACCCAATCAGCATAGTACAATAATACAACTCTGCATATAACTGCAAATACATATAGCAGTCCCGGATACATAAGAGTACAATGGCCATGAATAGGCATGATACAAGATATCACATAAGTGGTCATCACCACGTACAATATACATAGATCAGAATCTCCATGATGAAGATATATAAAGGACCATTATCTCCATAATGGCTGAAGATATATAATAGATCAAGATCTCCATAATGGCTGGAAATGTATGACATATACTGGAATCAAGTCACGAGAGCTAAAATCTCATGAACAATGGCACGATCAAGGAGGTAGCATATAAGGGATGCCACCAATCTGGAAAGTCTTCTACACACACCGCTACGAGTACATTTCCTACTATGCGAATAGAGGTGTCAAGTTCGAACAAAGTAGTCCATCGTCTGATTACCGGTCATTGATGTATACCATTAACAGACGCGAGATCACCCACCGATAATGAAAATGGGAATCAAGGTACTAGAGTGCAAACTAACAAGTGTGAATAAATGTGTTGAGGTTAAACACTTGAGAGGATCCATCAATCAGGGGACATTGATGTATTCCCATAGACTAACGATGGTGAGAGAACCTACCACTGATGACTGCAAGTCTCAAAGAACTCAAAATGACTCTAGATTCCAATCCCAGAATAAATGATCTGAAGTCGATGGGATGAAATCCGCTGGAAGGAGGGAATTAAGGCATCCCCCATCATCCAACACGAGGTACTCAGCAAATCTATATAATGTGGAAGGAATCGATCATAAGGTGCATGAACCAGTAACTGTACCGGGAATGGCCGACATGCAAAGTCAAGATAACTGAGTAATGGCCGAGTCAGGTTTCAAATTCCTTTGAACAAGAGCATAACGGCATACGGTGAATGAATGGAGGTAGCATAGACTCGATATAAAAACTGGGACATCTCTACGACACAGGAGGAATCGACAAAGGCTCCATAGGGACTGGAAGCTTAACCAGTCGGTGGAGATAAACTTAGGTAAATGAGTATAGCTCCTAAAGTCAAACTATAACCCAACCAATGGATGTTATATACAGTGCTCTGTTCGAAGGCGACACGACTTGACAGCTACCACAGATAAAAACTTTCCTTATCCGGCTTTTTGGTTTTTTTATTTTTTTGGACTTTTTCAGTTATTTAAATAGCTTGAAAAAGAATAAAATGGCTTTATAGTTACAGACTAGGAGGAGATGAGTGTCATAAGGGTAAACAACCTAGTTCCAAGCAGTGGAACATACCTATGCTCAATGCAAGGATACATGTGTAGGATATCGACACTCGAGGGAAAATCCGCTCTTGGTAAAAAGGGAAAAAAGCTACAAAGGATATAAAAAATGGCTCTACAGGCTAGACATGAGACAATCTCGGGCTATATGGCTGAAATGCAATGTTAGGGGAACCGGCATAAAGCTCAATAAGGCAAGCAAAGCTCATGATAATGCATTCACAACTTGACATGAGGGAGTCCTGAGGGAAATAGGCCAGCAAAAGATCAAGAGGAGTATGAGGCTCTTGTGAAATGTCATGGCAGTACTATACAATGGACTCCCACACCCTAAAGGAGAAAACGCCAGCATGGGCACGAAATGCAAATAAGGCGCTAACTAGGGTACCCATGTAAGGTGAAGCTCTACCACTCATATCATGCCACTTCTAAAGTAGCAAGAAGGTTCTGTGACATAATAGAGTGGGTTTGTACCTAAGGTCATTATGAAGTGGTCATAAGGTCATGCAAAATGCAAATGGTGATGAAACCTAACCTATATTATAGTTTAGACATGATACCCGATATCGGCATGAATGGGTCCATCCAACGGCTGAAACGGCACTAAAAAAGGTCCTCTACAACATGAATTATGTCAAAAACGGTCCAAATTGGTTAGAAAATGTCGAAACTATAGGAAAGGGGGTAAAAATTTTCAAATATTTGAAATTTTTCTATAAATAGTAAACAATTCAAAATATTATAAAACATTTGAAACTTTTGCCCATTTGAGCTCATATTTTCCACAGCGAATTCCAGGAGATCCAGCCGGCGGAATCCACTACCGTTTCTTCCAGGTATTTACCCATGCTCTTTTCTTTCATTTTGATGCATTTTCTATGAAATTCCATGATCAATTAAGCTTTATAGGCCAAACTAAAATGGGCGCTACGGCCCATGTGGAAATCGAGGGTTTTTCCACGTATAGAGCTGGATATATACGGGAAATGCCCTCAAACCCGCGTACATACGTGGTTGTTTTGAAAACAGTCATGTATGAGGCCACACATAAGGTTTTTTCAATAATCTAATGGGAAAATTTGCAATTTCTTGTGCAGGATGGTCCTAGAGTGGAGAGAGCGTGAACATGGTGAGGTAGAGGAAGTAGTAGGGGGTGGTAGGGTGGCCAACCCTTATCCAGCTGAGTTCTTTCTGTGGTGGCGACGGCAGATAGTTGCCATCAATGAATACCCCTATGTGGGGTTAGACTTTCAGGGGGATCCGGACATGCCGCTGCCACCAGGATCGGCATATGGCGATATAGGTAACGAATCTCGACCCTTTCTTTTTTTTAAATTTTTTGAGTTATTTTAATTTTTTTTGTGTTTTCTTGATTATATGGAATCAAAAAGACATATTTTTTCATTACAATACATAGTGACATCTACCATTTGTGTGCAGATGTGGGACCACAGCGGCCAGAGGGCTTCCCTCGTCATAGATAGAGGGGAAGAGGAGATGATATCATGGGTGTGGATGCGGAGAGGACGCTCCAAAGCATTCATACCAATTTTGTCAAGCTGACACATAGGGTTCCCATGGCACAAGTCGAGGACTTGCCTGAGGCTATGCAGCGGCGGGTGGTGGGTGTACCACGAGCATGGGTGTGATTGTTCCGACGGCTAGCGAGAGACGTAGTGACCTTCCATGATCACAACCCTCCTCCTCCTCCACGGGATTAGACACCTGGGAGTGTATACATTTTGTACTACTGTGTATTATATGCTTGGTGGCTCGAGAGCCCCAATTTTGTATCATGACACTATGTATTATCACATTTTGGCTTTTATATATAAAAAAATTTATGGCGATCAGTTTATTTATTTACATGTGTAAAAATTGTGTTTGTGATAAATTCACTATGAATGAAACAAATTCCAATCTAACACGTAGTTAGCATATGAGACAGCAACTTGATTATTAATTCTTGGAATGTGTATATATGTTATATTGTCAAATTGCCATTCTAACAATCTCACACGTGAGAATATTCTCAATAACGTCGGATCTCTAACATGGTACAAACCATTAAGCTGTGACACTACTAACTCCGAATGAAGACGTACCTCAAGAGAGAGAATGCCATATGAAATGGCATCTCGTAGAAACTCAATAACGGCACTATATTCAGCAACATTGTTGGAAGATGGCCACATACATATGCCTCCTGAAGACAGTACCTGACCCATAGGAGTATAAATCACCCAAGTAGCAGAGGCTGAGTGTTGAGTGTGATGGCTCGCACCATCCACAAATCTGCATATGTACTGATTTTCGCGATTTGATCACGGGTGCTTTCCTAGGATTCACCGCACGCAAACATTGTCGAACAGGGCTAGCATTGGGGTAAGTCTTAATCTCGTGCTTGACAATATGAGGGTCAATACCTGGCATCTTGTCATAAGACCAAGCAAAAATATCATGGAATTTCTTAAATAGCTCGGCATATTCTAGAATCTCAGCATGGGAACATTCCGCCCAAATATAGACATTCTCTATCGTGCCAGGATTGCGAGAGATGTTGATAGGAATCATTGAAGATATGTTATCCATGTTTCCATTAGCCATCTGACCAAGAGAGCTTAACGAAACCATAGGACTACCAACTCTCTGAATAAGAACCGCCCTAAAATCCTCACTCTCCAAGCGGTCAATCTTGGGAAGAAAGTATGATCTATGATGGAGTTCCTCCCATGGTGGCTCAACTCTCGACATAGCCTCAATAATCGCTTCATCTGAAGGGAAAACCATATGTGTGCATGAGGATACTGTACTGCCCATGCCGACAGAACATAAGGGTCCTCCTCTTCCATCCATGAAGAGGAAGGACTAGGCTCTGCAACACAGTTGAGATTAGCTTGATAAGCTATCATAGTTGCAGGCAATGGCATGTCTGTCACGATGGGCTCACTCGGAGTACTCGGTGTAGGAAGAATCCAAGGATCTTCCATATGACTCATGTGAAAATACACCGATCTCGTAGATGTTGAAGCCTCATCGAAACTAGATCCTATCATAAGGATCGGTGTAGGACAACTAAAGCTTCCCATCAGGGATGGATACATGCCTACACCCACACTCCCAGTTGTCGGCTGAGAGTGTTCAATGATCGGGATCGAAGCTCCTGAAAATGTGGTAACAGACGGATTCTTGAATTTCATTTGATCAATCGTTACGATCTTCCCATTATGTGGAAAGCATACAAAGTGGAACATGGAAGAAGCAACGGATTGCATACTGTACATCCAGTTCCTACCCAGTAAGAGATTGTAGTCAAGGGGCACATCCACCACCTCGATCTCTATCGCAATGGTCTTCCCTCCCAAACGGACTTTAAGGGAAGGAAGGATGTCATGCGGCCTAAAGGATATCCCATAGAACGCAGTTAACATGGTCACTGATTTAGAGAGCTTAGGGGAACCCAAACCCTTCCAACATGATAAAGACATCACAGAAGTAACAGCGCCTTCGTCAATCACAGTGCGCTTGACAGTCATATTAAGACATTCTACATGAATCAAAAGAGACACATAGTAGGGAAAGTGAGGCTGAAGTCCTGCGGTTTCAAATTTAATCATGGAGGAAGAATCATCATCGTTCACACCAAGGGAAGAAAGCAATGCCTTCCTTTACGAAGGATAGCTCTGAAGCACTTCCAATGCAGACATTGCACAAGGAGTGTGGCCCAAATCCTCGACAACTAAATAGTTTTGGGCGGCTCAGGCATTTCGATTATGCTCTGAACACTTAAGGAATCCCTTAGGAATGCGAGGTGTAGTCTCAGGTTTATCCATAGGTTTCTCAATACGCAAAGGGGACCCTGGTGGATCAGGCTCTTTGCCTGGGCTGGGTTGTGACAAACCATAATATTTTGCACAGGTCACAACTTTCGCAGCACGTACCATGTTAATGCAACCACGACCACTTCCCTCCGGCAGATCTTGATCACCACTAGACTGGTCATGGGACCTCGAGTTCATATTTTGATTGTGCGGTAAAGGGTTATTTAGCTTAGCTAGGCCTTGTGCCAAGAATCTCGAGGCTTCCTCAATACGAGGGCACAAGTAAGTGAGGTGATCGTCCTTACATAAATTGCAAGGGAACTTAACCTTATGTTTAGCTTGCTTGTCCCCTCCAGCATTCCAATTGTTCTTGTCATTACTATTAGCATTCTCATTCTTATTCCCACCCTTACGATTATTTTTACCCTTTTTTCTATTCCGTCCGGGCTGCTGGTTACCCTTCTGGTCCGACGATTGCACTGAAAGTACACTCACCATTTGGGCGGGTTGAGACGAAGCTGTAGCTTGTCCCAAAGCAGATCGGTTGATTGACAATTGACTAACTTATTTTGCAACCGAATCCACAAGTTTCGCACTTGCACAACCCACAATGCCATCGACATGTGGTCCAGCTTTGACTTTGGGGTCGAAACTAGAATGTGGAGCATTGGGAATAATCTCATATAACAAACTGGACTGAGCATAGATAAAGACCAGTTCCTACACCCTAAAAATGGCTTGTTCCTCATTCTGCACTCCGGATGTAGAAACATCCTTCACTATATATGGCAATAATGACTTGAGGAACCATTCGAGGAGGAACTCCGGCAGTATAAAGGCTTTAATTAACCTCTTCCATCTACGCCACTCTTGAATATGATTAGAAATATGTGTGGCTTTATCTTGCCGAAATGTTGACAAGAGTTCAGTACCAACGTCATAACGCACTGGTAGCTGGAAGTGGTTAAGAAAAGTCATCGCAAGGTCGTCGAACAAAGCGAAAGCTCCCCTAGGTAGCTCTATATACCATTTCGCGGTAGGCCCTGTAAGGGTGCGTTGAAATATCCATAAATGGATGGAATCCTAATGTAAGGAATTCAAAGAGCACCATAGGTGAAAAGTAGTAACGTGTTCACTCGGATCCTCTCCCGGTTTTCCCTCGAACTTAGGTATGTCTGAGGGAAGCTTGGTAGGGACAGCCGACCAAGCCGGGTCATGAGCTATAGGATCATTCGTTAATCTCGACAAGTCAGGAATATTGAGCATCGTGAGGAAAGGGAGCCTAGGATGATGAGGTCGATGGACCGCTCCCTGATTCATATAGGTCTTATTACCACCATGGCCTTGGCCATAGTTCCCTCCTCCCGTATGACCCATATAGGGTGGTGTGGAAGCACCATAGTGTGGTGGACCTTGACTAGTAGGAGCTACAAAGCCGTAATTAGGAGAGTAAGCAATTTGTTGATACCCGCCCCCATAAGGTGAAGAACCCTGTCCATACTGCGTCCCATAATAGGGTCCATAAGTCATTGCGTGCGATGTCCCATGGGACATTCCATAAGTAGGAACATACATTCCAGAAGTAGGGATGTACATTCCGGAAGTAGGGATGTGACCTCTAGAAGTATGAGCATGACCTCTCGAAACAACGGGCGGTACATGAATATGAGACACAACTAGTCTAGTAACTGCAGTATGGACATAACTCGTAGCAACGTTTCAGCACGAAGGACCACGTGAATAAGGTGGAGGGTGAACATTTGAAGAAGTAGGGACCGAGGACGGAGGGACTTGAGTAATAATGTATGTAATATTCCCTATCATTACCTATCTCGGGTCTAGTATCCTAATGGGATTACTAACTCTAGACCTAGGAGGAATATGTGATGTAACTTCCACCACCGGGATGGAAGGTGCAATGTGACTAGTGCTCCCAAACCTCTCTGCATGGTAAGGAATGAGAGTGCCCCCAGGCATAGTGTTAGGCTCAAACTCAGATTCGACATGAAATTCCAAATCATGTGTGGGAAAACCAGACGTAGAATAACTACCATAGCTAGTGCTTGCGGGTTCAAAATGAGTCTTGGCATCCTCCGGCATTCCATACTGGTAATGCGTCAATGGGGAATCAACCCTAGAGTGAGTAGGTCTATCATTAAAGGTTCCTATCTCAGAAATCACAGGCCCTAAATCAGCCAAGTCGGGCAAAGGATCATAGATAGGAGTAAACTCCCCATCATACACTCAAATGGGAGAAGGTGGTTCAGGAATAATTTCCATATGGTCTCCCATGGTGTGTGAATCAATGTGTGAAATAGTCTACCTGGACTGTCTAGGTCTCTCTCCCAAAGGAGGAGGAGAAGTAGAAGGCGGAAGTCCTGCTAAGTGACGAGAATGGCAAGGAGCCGCACCTGAATCCACAATGACTCAAAAAACAAAAAATACTCTCTATTTATGCAAACCCTAGGCAAGCTATCGTGCACAGAGAAATCACTAATAAAATCTAAAGCCAAAAGAAAGAAAACAAGGGCTAGATAAGTGAGCTCCCGAATGAAGCAGGTATGTCTCGCCTAGGAGAGGCTTGAGACTCCCATACACAATAAGCGGAGGTATGTAACCAATTATTGTGGCCCTCAGCTTCAATGCATAAAGCGATTATGTTGTCCGACCCCAACCTGGTCGGGACACCCGCAGAATAACCCCTACAAAGTACCCCCTCAATATCCTAGGTAAGTCCACTAAGGTCACCTCAATATAATCAATACTCAGGTGGATAGTCGCAGGTGGGATTGACCATATGGGCAGGGTAGCAAAGCCTGAAACTCTTGAAAGAGCCCCCATATATGAATACAATCCTGGAAATATCTCCGGTGCTACTTAGTTATGACTAGGGTTCATCCCAATCAATAACCGCTCACACTGCCTCGTGCTTAACTCCCTTTTGAGAGGAGGATCCTGAGAAACACTGGTTATACCAAGGATTTCACACACTCACCTGGACAAACACATAGATGTTGTTGTTTAGTGGTCTTAGAGAATTTACTCACAATGAACTATTCCAAGACCCTAAAACCTAAGCTTTTTGGTGCACCCTAGAAAAGAAAAGAGTGTAATTCATTTTAATTTAGCGTTGATTTTAATTGGCTTTATTACTCAAAATATGGATATGACCGTGCAACTAATGGTGTTATGACACAACATAAAGTAAAATGCACACCTAACAATCAATGCAAATGCATTGTGTCCATGAAAACAGGGTGTGCTACTACGTGAAATGCACAATTTTTCTTCAAATGATGAACGCAAGTTTTCCTATATGAAGTCCTAACTAGTACTACAAAGCAAATCTAGTGCAAGTATAATGCAAAATGCAAAATGCAATGCATGATGATAAGCAAATGTTTTTGGATTTTTTGAAATAGAATGAGATACAAAAAGCAAAAGAATGATTCTACGACCCCTAGACTCTGCAAGCACACTCAAACAGCACTCAAGCAAAGCACTAAGGTAAAAGAACTCTAATGCACTAATTCTAAACAAAAAATCGAAAATGCCATGACAAGAACCTTCTTAAAAAAAAAAATTAGCCTAAAAAAAAACGTTTCTGGTCAGAAACAGAGGTATAAACAGACTCAAGCAGTGCCAAAGGAGACTCAGCAATCATCAAACTTCAACCAACAACCATTTAACTTCCACAAAAAGGAAAAACTAATGGCATATGTGATTATTCGCAGTAAACCCACGTGTATACGCGGAAATCGCAGAGAAACCCACGTGTATACGCGACTGTGAGTTAAAAACTAGCGCACAGGAAGAAAGGTGCATAAAATCAAGGAAAATAGTCAAGCTGAGACAAACTTCACACCAATCAGACACTACCAGGCATACATGCCCCCAGACCCGACACAGAAACAAGAGAGAAAGAGCAATTCAAATTCATTGAATTCCAATAGAACAACCCCCAAAGGACAACTACTAGGAACTCCCTAGTGGAGTCACCAATTCTGTTACGGAGAGAAATTCCTATGGCTTGGGGTACCACAACAGACAGCTTGACTCCAGAAATCAATCTTTTCCAATATGCAATAGAAAGTAAATGTCTAACACTAAAGGATCAGACCTCGTACCTTATTCCGAACAGTTGAAGTAAATCCCCGTTGAGCTTTCCAACTTCGGCTTGAATTAATAAATTACTTCCTCAACAACAATTAAACAATACAAGCATACTATATATCATGGTGTTAGATCTATTCTAGCATATATAATCAACAATGTATAAGCATTTGAAATAATCCCATGGATAATATATTCATTCAAACACACATTATTGGACATGAAAATATATTTCTATTAATATAAATCAGATATTACAATAGATACAACCTCTAACAGTACATCTGCGAACCGGAGAAACTGAATCCCCCACTTGGGCCTCCACCACATCAATCCTCCATCTCTCGATAGCAATCTCACAAGAAAAAGGCAAGCTTGGGAAGAACACACTAGTGCTCCAAGGGACAAAGGGATGCAGACTCAAGCATAAGTTCTGGCAACAATGGGCTATAGTTTCTTTGCTCTCGATTCTCTCATATGCCTTCAATGTACCATAGAGTTCCTTATATATCTTTTCAAAGGGGTAATGAAAGGTCGAATCCGAGCGATCTCAAGGCATAGGGAAGGCCAAGAGTCAAGTGAGTCGGATCCATGTCAAGGAAAACTCCAAAAGGATTTGTATTTTTGTACACATCTCGATGTACGCAGTTTTAGGGGTCAAACCTGTGTATATACGCGAATAATGGATTAAAAGTCGCGTATATAATTTTTCACATGTTTTTAGGGATGATCAAGGAAACATCAAAGGACAAAAAATGGTCCATGGGGTCTAAGGAGTCTGCAATGGGATAGGGGAAGGCCATACAAAGTGTGATTTACCTAGAGTGGTAAAATCAGCTATAACACACACTCAAGTGTAGAGCATAGTTGAGGAAGGAGAAGACACTGGGGCTAGATAAGAAGAAGGTTACTATTTTCGGGAGATCACTTACTGTTTTGGGATTTTACTATTTTGGTGTTGATTCTATCTCTGAGGAAGTTGCGGGGTTTTCTCCATTTATGGTTTCCCTGAGGAAAAACACTGTGTTCATTGTTTCTTGTGTTTGAATGTTGTACTTGTTATTCTCTCAGTTAAAGATCCTAATAATGCTAGCTTAATGTTGAAAAACTAATAGATTATTCTACTGCATAATTCCTTTCCAATAGATTTCATATTGGCCTGTAGATCTATGGTTCTGAAATTTAACAAAAGCATCTTTGTATTTTGGGTCGATAGTGCCGACTGACATTTGTAACTAAAATAGGAATGACAGGCTGTAAGTTAATAGAATGAAGTCGAATGACCATGACGTGTAAGAGTCTATCAATGGAAGAACCCAATATGTGTGCAGGTTTCTCACTCAGTTACTAGAAAATAGATACTTACAATGTCTATTGTTTTTATTTGTCGAAAGAGTCATAGGTTGTAGAGAAGAGAGAGTCGATCCAGGTTGTGTGTGAATCAATAGCAGAGTGGAGTAGAAGAAGATTCAGCGATAGAATACCAGAGATCATGAGAGGAGAGAGAAGTTTGTATAGATAATAGAAGAAGATATAGAACATAAAATGCAGCTGAGTGTGTATATGAAAGGTGTTGTATATTTCTCATGCTAGATGAAGAGAACCTTTGCGGTTTTCATTGGATGGGTTCCCATATTAAATACTATGTCGATGTGTAGTTGATGAATGTGTTTACGTTGCATGAATGTGTATGATGAATATGCTTATGTTTCAAGAATGTATATTGTGAATAAGTGTTTATGTATTTTCTTATGAATGAGTTATTTTATGCATGTGTTGCACTGTTTATAGATAGCCTTTGTGTTAAAATATTATAATATTGTTATAATCTATGTCGACGGATAGGCAGAGTAACATATTAACTATGCATAATAATAATACGTAACACACCCAGCATATTTGGTCGAGTGAACTATAAAGGAGACAAGGAAGAGGAAATCTCCACCCAACAATAGAAACATGGTTATGGAAGTTACCCATAAGACATATCTCGAGTAAGACTACATTTGCGTCATAGGTGTCTCTGCCTCGTCCTTTCTTTGTTGGGTCGATATCTTGAGTTTTGTTGATGCACAAAATAAGTTTTGAACCTGGGTCGAAGGGATAAATTCCAACAAATGGTTATGTTGAGGGGACCATGAATCATTTTGGTGAGGGATATGTTTTTTCACCCAATGAAGCAGGAAATCAAATACTTGGTAGATCTTAAAGAATTAGAGTTTTCACAAGAATAAAGTGAAGGATCGTGGTTGAATTTGATGAAGTGGTTGGATCGATACCTCTATATGGATATTCATGAGATATTATTTTGTGACTTTCCTATTTTTTTGTATGATTGGTTGTTAAAGTTAGAAACCCAACAAAAAAATTCCAAGGAGGAGAACCGATAGAGTGGAGTCCTCAGCTAATTAAGATGCTCAAAAGTGTTAGCAACCCTATATCTAGGTTATCGATTTTTGGGTAGAAAGTACTTTGTAAGGATACATCACTAAGTTTTCTATCGACACAACAAACTCATATAGTGAGGATGAAAGAAAAAATTTCCAAGGACCATGAAGAAAACACTTGACATCTTTGATAAATTGGATAAAGATGATCGTATGTGAAAAAATAATCCTGAGGATGGAGTCTGATGATTAAAGAACTACGCGATGATATTTGGGATATGTCATAGAAGAAGTGTGAGAAAAATGGAGCAAAATAAGTTGAGATGTTCCCCACTGATAGAGAAACTAGACTATAAGGTGGGAATTTAAGGAGTGAAAGAATATTTCGGCGAGGAAAGAGAAGAAGAACTATGACCAGAAGAGGAAGTTGTAGTATGACCAGAGGAGAAGACTATGAGTTGGTGTCACACATTGACAAAGGTTCTTACGACGAGGAAGAAGAATACCAGCCTATATCTTAAAGAGAAGAAGAAGGAGAATACCCAGATTACGAGTACGACACACCTACGACTCCACATACGTCTCTAGAGCTAAGATCTAGAAACTCATCTCCTAGTGGTTTTCTCAATACAAGTAATACTAACTAGGGAGTTATTATTATTGTAATAGAGTGTGGGGGACACAACTAGAGTTTATCTACCACTTACTCCATGTGCATGCATGATTTTATGTGCCTTTAGGAGAAATCCCTGCATTATAGGATCCCACTCTGAGTACCACCAGCAGCCTCCATCAGTTGGTTGTGGTAGGTAAGAAGTTATGCTGATTTATCCTCCAGTTATAATCAGTTAGATCACTTTCAATTAGCCTAGCACGATTTTTGCATGCATGAAGGGAGAGTGGCGCATTTTTCCCACCTACCTCATCTGTTAAATAATTGTAGACTGATTTAGGAATCCAGAGTTAGACTAATGAGCTCCAGCAATGATTTAGACACACTGAGTTAGCTAATCAGTCAGTTATAACTGATATATTCAAATCATATCTATAGCATTCGAATTCTATTTATTGTATAATCATTGTATTACTAATTAATGAATGAATATTAATGTTGTGATTATATGAGTAATTCTTGTCTGGTTTATCTGAAATGTGTGTCATGAATTATTTGCTCAGTGCACATTCATCTTGATTATTATACTGCATAATTCCTTTCTAATAGATCTCATATTGGCCTGAAGATCTATGGTTCTCAAATTTAACAAAAGCATATTTGTATTTTGGATCGATAGTGCTTACTGATAGTTGTAACTAAAATAGGAATGACAGCCTGTTGGTTAACAGAATGAATTTGAATGACCATGACGTGTAAGAGTCTATAAATGAAAGAACCCAAGATGTGTGCAGGTTGCTCACTCGGTTACTAGAAAATAGATAGTTACAGTGTCTATTGGTTGTATCTATAGAAAAATTCATAGGCTTTAGAGAAGAGAGATTCGATCCAGGTTGTGTGTGAATCAATAGTAGAGTGAAGTAGAAGAATATTCAGCAATAGAATACCAGAGAACATGAGAGGAGAGAGAAGTTTGTATAGATAATAGAAGAAGATCTAGAACATAGAATGCAGCTGAGTGTGTAGACAAAAGGTGTTGTATATTTCTCATGCTAGATGAAGAGAACCTTTGTGGTTTTTCTTGGATGGGTTTCCACGTTAAATACTATGTCGATGTGTAGTTGATGAATGTGTTTATGTTGCATGAATGTATATGATGAATATGCTTATGTTGTAGGAATGTATATTGTGAATAAGTGTTTATGTATTTTCTTATGAATGAGTTCTTTTATGCATGTGTTGCAATGTTGATAGATATCCTTTGTGTTAAAAGCTTATAATATTGTTATAATCTATGTCGACGGATAGGCAGAGTCACATATTAACTGTGCATAGTAAGAATATGTAACACACCCACCATGTTTGGTCAAGTGAACTAGAAATAATCCAAGGAAGAGGAAATCTCCACTCAATGATAGAATCATGGTTATGGCAGTTACCCATAAGATATATCTCGAGTAAGACTGCATTTGCATCGTAGGTGCTGCCGCCTCATCCTTGCTTTGTCGGGTCAATATCTTGGGCTTTGTTGACGCACAAAATAAGGTCTGAACCTAGGTCGAAGGGATAAATTCCAACAAATGGTTATGTTGCAAGGACCATGAATCATTTTGGTGAGGGATATGTTTTGTCACCCAACGAATCCGAAAATCCAATACTGGGTAGAGCTTAAAGTAGAGTTTGCACAAGAATAAAGCGAAGGATTGTGGTTGAGTCTGACAAAGTGGATGGAGCGATACCTCTATATGGATATTCATGAGATATTATTTTGTGACTTTCCTATTTTTTTGTATGATTGGTTGTTAAAGTTAGAAACCCGGCGAAAAAAATTCCAAGGAGGAGAATCGATAGAGTGGAGTCGTCAGCTGATTCAAATGCTCAAAAGTGTTAGCAACCCTATATCTAGGGTTGTCAATTTTTGGGTAGAAAGTAATTTGTAAGGATACATCATTGAGTTTTCTGTTGACACAATAACCTCATATAGTGAGGCGGAAAGAAAAAATTTCCAAGGACCGTGAAGAAAACATTTGACATCTTTGAGAACTTGGATAAAGATGCTCGTATGTGAAAAAAGAAGCTTGAGAAGGGAGTCTGATGATTAAAGAAATACACGATTATATTTGGGATATGTCGTAGAAGAAGTGTGAGAAAAATGGAGAAAAATAAGTTGAGATGTTCCCCACTGATAGCGGAACTAGACTAGAAGGTGGGCGTTTAAGGAGTGAAAGAATACTTCGATGAGGAAAGAGAAGAAGAACTATGACCAGAAGAGGAAGTTGCAGTACGACCAGAGGAGAATAGTATGAGTTGACATCGCACATTGACAAAGGTTCTTGTGATGAGGAAGAAGAATACCAGCCTATATCTTAAAGAGAAGAAGAAGGAGGAGGAGAATACCTAGACTATGAGTACGAGACACCTACAACCCCACAGACATCTCTAGAGGTAAGATCCAGAAAATCATCTCCTAGTGGTTTTGTCAATAAAAGTAATACTAACTGTGGGAATAGCAGACAAGGGAGTTCGTCTAGCCAAAAAATTTGTTCAACAATTCCAAGGACCAATATAATGGTTGGGAATGATATTAAGCTTTCGATATTCAATGGAAATGGGTTAGAGGACCCAAAGAAACATTGGTTTCTATGTAAAATTGTATGGACCATGCGACAGGTCCAATATGAAGCAATAAAGAAGGAACATATGATCATAACCCTAAGGAGTCATGCATTGGACTGGTATATGAAGTTCTTTGTAGTTCCATCAGGAGTCACACAGAAATCACTCGACCAAATTCAAGCGAGATTAATATATGAATTCAAAAAACCAAAATATAAGTCACAGTGCATCACAAATATTAAAAAGATTTAGAAATTATATATGGAGTATGTATGAGACTTCAACTAGAGATTTAAGACATTGGTGGCTAAATTAATATTTCAGATGTTAGATGTATAACACAAAGAATGGTTCATTATAGTGTTGTTGTTGCACATTAGAATTACGTTGATGCAAAAGAATATTGCATCGCACACTGAAGCTCTGGAGATAGAAATTAAGTTGGAATCCTCATTGACTAGAGATACCAGTGCTGGAATGATGCAAATTTACTCGCAGCTAGCCAACCCTACGTTGCAAATCTAGGACATTAAGAAAGGGAAAGATATCCAAGAATAAATCTAGTGTACCAGATGCAGAACTGAGGGACACCATAAGGATGATTTCTCGATGTTTATGAACTATGTCACATCAGGAGCATCGAATCCAATAAATGCACAAGGGATCCCTTGGTGTAGAATATTTCATACTCAAGGCCATCAATCAGAAGAGTGCTTGTACTTGCATAATATTGTAAGTGCACCAGCTAATCTATACTGTAAATTTTGTAAATATGTAGGCCATGATGAGAAGGACTGCAAAGCATTCTAGCTGCTGCAAAAGAAAATGGTGGATACCTACTTAATGAAGAATGAAGAGAAGATGTAAGTTGAGTGGGTACAAGATTAATATGCACCAAAATAATATCCATAAGATTCATACCCTCAACCCTAGTATAAAAAAAACCAGTACCCATAGCAAAACTACCCTCAACCCAGAGGGAGTGGAAATTTTTGAGGCCAAGGAAAAGGAGGAGGATTTTATCACAGAAGAGGCCAAGGAAAAGGAGGAGGATTTGATCACTGAAGAGGCCAAATCATATGTTATAATTGTGGAAAAATAGGACACTTTGATCAAGAATGTGTGAGTAATGTGAAGGCATGTTCGTATTGTAAAGTTGTCAAACAAACTGTTGAGGAATGTCCTCAACTAATTTCTAAGCGGCATGCCAAGAATATGGGAAATACAATTCCTCTGTAGAATCCCAATCTGAACCCCAACCAGAATATTCAAAAGATCTATGTTGAGCTGAGGGAACCAAATATTGTTGTCATAACAAGAGGAGGTGTTGCGGCTGGAGCATACCAAGATGCACAACATGGAAAACCGTAGGTGCAATCGATGACAAGAAATAAAGCATCATCCGACATCCAGAAAGAGAAGGAATTTTTCTTAGATGCATCACCAGAATTCGTCGACAAGAATCAAGTGCCAAATTTTGTTGCATGACATCTAGAAGACCAATAGTAGGAATTCCTAAGAGGTTTGACCAGCTATTCCGAAAGAAACCAACGAGAAAGTTTAGTAAGCTTAAAGAGTTTTTCAAAATTTTCTTATCGCTAATACATGATAAAGAGGCTATCACATAATTGGCAACCCTAATAAAATTACCTCAATAAGAGTTGCAACCAGACAGAAGAGTTCACCATGTCAGAAAAAAAGATTAAAGACTAGTCGCGACTTAATAATGACTTCCTAGATAGGAGATTATGATATGGACTATATCATTTTGGAATTGGGCTCTGATGTCAACATCTTATCTAAAAAAACATTGGAAATAATGGAAAATTCGAGACTTGCATGGTCTCCTATTCCACTTGGATTAGAAAATCAGTCAAAAGTCCTACCTATCAGTCGACTGACTCAAGCTCCTGTCAAGATAGAAGGACTGAGAACATATGAAAACTTTGAAGTAATCGACATTGTCAACGATACAAATATGTATCCTTCAATTTTTGGGATTGGCTGGGTGATTGACAATCAAACCATTATCAATTTTAAGAAAATAATCTTAACATTTGAAGATTCCAAGCTAAGGATGGTCACACCAATTGATCCTCTAAAAGGTCAGAGATACGTTGATCTAGTAAATAGTGAAGGACGAGGTGATTACCTAGACCATATATATAACATCACATCTAGAGGAGATGATTATGTAAACCCAATGACTAATGGAAAGCTTAGTTGGAAGAGTGTTAGCTCCTATACATCAGATTCTAGCGAAGCATTGGAAAACTAGCAAAATAATATGCACAAAGTATCCATGAGAATATGCGCAAGAATTACAGGATCTATGTGATGGGTAGGAATCAAGGTATGTGATCTGACCACATATGAAGTTTTACCTAACCTTTCACATAATCACAGCGCTTGTCCGCCCTAGACTTTGTGCTGAAAGCTACACCCGCAAGATGGTGGGGTACACATAAAGAATGTATCTTTAAATGACCACAATGTTGAAGATTGATGGAGATACTATTTGGAGAAGAATTCAATTATACTAGCTGAAAGTATACAGGACTGACCAATCATTTCGAACCGTATTGAGTATTATCATGTGACATGGGAGGCATGCCCGTGTTAGGAATGGGTACATAATTTTATACACACACTAGACAATGATACCAAGGAATTGGTATATGTTAGTTGAGTTGCAATGAGTAAATGTTGAATGGGATGATCTAGCTACTAGTTTCACACATACATTTGAGTTTAAAAATGAACATACTTTGATTGATGTTGCATTGTACGTGATAAAAATGAAGATATTGAAGAAATCCTTGTTGTAATGGCGAACTTCAATCAGATTAGTGCAACAATTCAGCATCGGATTGAACGCCATAATGTGATGGGAGAACCTGATGATGATGACATTCTTGACATAAAAATACATCATTCTGAAGGTATGCATGCAGTGGACGTATTTCGTATTTCTAGCGATTAATCCCTGAATCCACTAAAAGTTAAGAAAGTTAATATTGGATCCCCAAAGAATTCGAAAATTTTCCAATATTGGAGATTATTGGGAAGATGAGATTGTTGGGAATATCACAGACTTATTCATGAGTTCCATGATCTGTTCCCTCCAAAATTATAAGAAATGAAAGGGATTGTCAGAGACCTTGGAGAAATGAACATACTTTTAAATCCCGACGCAAAACATTAGAGGAAATTTGGGGTCTAAAATGGTCCTTATAATAAAACGCACCAACAATAAATTTTGTGAGTTGGAATTCAAGAACCAATAGAATTTCAATAAAATGAGTCAACCATAATGGTTGAATTGACATATTTGTCATAAAAGAAAACTACTTTTTTTGTTCGTATTTTTGACATATCTCCCTGTTTTTTTACTCAAATTCCAAGTGGGAGAGCTCGTTGGATGCGTAATTTAATTCCACATCCAACGAGTACCCACATTGCATACTTTTGATGGACCCTGCTACCCCAAAAACCAGAAATACCTGAAAAAACATGATAATGACATCATCATGATGTCATCATGTGATGATGATGACATCATCATCACGTTTGTTCAGGTATTTCTAGTTTTTGGGGTAGCAGGGTCTGTCAAAAGTATGTAGTGTGGGTACTCGTTGGATGTGGAATTAAATTACGCATCCAACCAGCTCTCCCACTCAGAATTTGAGTAAAAACACATGGAGATATGTCGAAAATACAAACACAAAATGTAGTTTTTTTCATTCTTCCTCCAAAATTAATAACTATTATTTTATTATTTTAACTATTATTTTATTATTTTCCTTAGGAGGCCCATTTTAGACCCCAAATTTCCTCTAATGCCTATCAAGCAGTTACCATACCGATTAAATCCACGGTATAAAGAAAAAGTCAAGGGAGAGTTGGACTGAATGTTAGATGTAGGTATTATAGAACCTTTTGAAGAATCATACTGGATTAGTCCCATAGTAGTGCAATACAAGAATACCACAAGTGAAGTAAGGATTTACATTGATTTGATAAAATTGAACGATGTTTGTTTACATGACCCATTTCTTACTCCATTTATAGTGAGGTACTAGAGAGTGTCGAGGGTCCAGAAATTTACTCGTTCATTGATGGGTTCTCTGGGTATCATCATATTAGAATCTCAAAGGAAGAACGACACAAGAACAACTTTGCGACGAAGTGGGGGTGTTTTCATTACATGGTAATGTCATTTGGACTCAAGAATGCTCCTGTTATTTTTTCCAGGATAGTAGTGCTTGCCTTCAAATATTTCATTCATAAATTCCTTCAATTCTACTTCGATGATTGGACAGTGTTTGGGCTCAGTAAGGATCATATTGAGAGCCTCGGAATGATGCTATAACACTATCACTGGTATCAAATTTCATTGAAATTAAAGAAATGCATATTTTGTGCCCTGTTTGGAATTCTGTTGGGCCATATGGTTTGGCATGATGGAATATTGGTTGACCCTGCCAATATTGCGATCATTGTCAACCTACCAACACCTGCAATAGTAACACAAGTAAGAGAAACATTGGTACATACATGGTACTATAGAAAATTCATCAAAGGATATGCAGAAGTGACTGCTCTGATGGAAAAGTTGTTGAAAAAAGATGTTAAGTTCCAATGGAATGAAACTTTCCAAGAGATTCTGAAAACTTTAAACACTAAGATAGTTACACCACCCAGACTTGTGTCTCCATACTGAAAGAAATAATTCCACATAAATTTTGGTGTTTCATCTGTCGCGCTCAGCGTGATAATAGCATAGCTTAGTGAAGGATCAATTTATCATCTTATTTCCTTTGCTAGCAGGAAATTATCAACTACAAAGAATAACTATATTAATCTTGTATATTGATCTAGGAACAAAGCATCAATCTCATCAAAGATTAATCAACAAATAACTCATGAAATGGTGTAATCGGTCCATAGGAATAGTAACCGCTCTGTATTCACATAAATAATGAATGATTACAATTACAATGTCATGCTACAAGCATGAATGAATGAGCAATTCGAATCCTCAAGGAGGTCATTCAAATTGAATGAGTGAGTCTAGCTTAACTGACTGTAATCCATAGTCCACACTTAGTTAACCACTGATTAAAACCCTAATTGACTCAACTGAAACCTAACTGAAGCCGGAGTGCAATAAATGACTGAGTCTCAACTGAAGGAGATCAAACACATGTCATAGCAAGCCAACCATCAAGAACTAGTGCTTCAATGACTCCAATGAACCCCGATGAGGTTAACTGAATTTGAATTGAACATGAAAAGTTGGTGGAGGCACCCATGTTGACTCCAATTCATTAATTAATCATTAAATAATCAATTAAATGAAAGGAGGTTCCTTCACTGACCTAATTAACTGATTGTAACCACCAGTTAGCAATTAGATGCATTAATTTCACTCAGATCACCCCTAGAGTGCTCTAGTTAGCCTCCCCGAATGTAGGAGAAGGCTAAGTTAGCCTCCTTGACTGAAGGTAGGAGTGGGTGTGACTGGATGATGACATTTAATGCTCCACTGATGTCAATTAATGTCAATAATATTTAGGATAGTGGTTTAACTAGGCCAATTTGACCAAAAAGAGTGTGTATGGTGGTAAATGTCTCCAACACCCCCCCTTAAGCTATACTCAGGAGGAGTACAAAACATAAAATGCATAAAAATGCTAGGGCCCTAGAAACTAAGGCCATAGGTCACCCAGTACAATAAAGTAACTGCTTAATAAACCAAGGAAACGGAGAAAACCTCATGGGAAAAATAGCCCCCCTCAAAGTAAGCAGTAAATCAAGAAATTTTTGGTTCTTCTATGCAGCAGCATCCTAAGACTATGCATGTGAACCTCTGAATCCAAACTAAATGAATATGTCTGGAGGAATCTTCCACTTTGGAAGAAGAACAATGCACTCAACTGAATTAGAAATATAAATAGCTGCATGGTGAAAAATGGACCCATGTAGAGCAGTTGAAGTCATCTAAAGAGAGAGCAAAGGTTCTTGAGGATTCAAACCATGTGTGGAACACTCAAGAAACTGATATGTTGCAGCCTTGAACAGAAAACCATGAGTGATAAAATCAGCCCCAATTCTTAGGAGTAGGTGTCCAAGCGGATGCAGAATGTCTTCCTCTTTACTAGTTCTGTGAGGAGATGAGCATGTGACCAAAGGTAGAGAAGCCCTGGGACTGTGGAGAGCAAATGCTTGAGCTCCATAATCTGATATAGCTTCTATATTACCTAATGAATCACATAATAAAATATCAGCAACCTCATATGAGGAAACTAACACCAAATCCCCATCAGCAGTTTTGAAAAGAAAGTGCGATACTTGATTTTTCACACCGGAATTGGTGAGAGAAGCTACAAGCATGACTGAAAGCTCTTGGATTTTAAAATATGAACCAAATAATATCATATCAGAAATTAAATCAGATCTAAATAAGTTCAAAACAGATCCAAAACTGTGAAATGAAATCAAATCCCCAGCAGCAGTTTCTAAGGAGACTTGCGGTACTTGTTTCTTCACACCGTTGATGAGAACAACTACAAGCAGTACTGAAGGTTTATGAACCTGAAATTTTGAACCAAGAAATATCCGATCAGATCCAAATAATATCATATCATATCTAATAAGCTTCATATCAGATCCAAAATTATGGTCAACCAAGACGGTGGATGCACAGTTGTCTTTTTCTTCAAAATTATGAATTTTGTTGCATGCAATCCTGCAGGATTTTGCTGGAAGATCTAGATCATGGGGAGAGAACGTGTCACTCTTATAATCTGATATTTCTTCCAAAATATACAATTTTTTACATATTTGCACACCAGCAGCAACATTAGAGGAAGAAAAATCAAATTTCTCTTCACTTTCGGAAGCAATTACTGGTAAATTTTGCACAGAATTCAAAGGAAAATCACCGGTGAATGTTTGCATGGAAGTGCAGCAATATTTTTCTTCAATATCAAAGATTTGAATGTCTTCTTCTATTTCAGCAATATGAGGAGATGAGATATCAGAGATCTCATGAACTTACGGGGCATCAAGAGAAGGAGTCACTGCATGGAGACTTTCTTCAATTCGAATTGACTGTGTAGAAGATTTTGCTTCATCTTCATCTTGAACAAATTCATTAGAGAGAGTAGACGCAGAGATTTTTGAGTAAAGAACTATTGTGGTGCTGGATGTAATCTCCAAAGTGCTATTATTATCCTCATTGTGCTTGCCAAAGTTTCTGTCCAATTTTGTCTAGAGATCCTTTGGGTATTCAGTAGAACCAATAAGGTAGCGCAAGCTACGAGAAAGGGACAGACATATTGCTCCAAAAGCTCTACCACAGTAATTTAGCTAGTCATTATCATTCTGATAAGACTCTTTTCCAAGTCCAATAGAAACCTCATAGAGACCTCCTCTCTTCAGAGATGCAATCATCTTCAACTTCCATTCTGAATAGCTTGTGAATGGGGTGAGAAGAGGGACTGATGAGTCCATTCGAAGTTATACCTCTTAAAACCTGTAAATCACAACAAAAGGGGCACTGTAAGGTCGAACAGCCTACACATTTTAGGCTTTCATCACACCTAGCATAGTCAATCAAGCAAGCTTGATCAATAAGTTCTTTACTTGGGGTATTAAGTGGTAAGCCTTGGCTTTTGGTGCAGTGCTGGATTTTTGAGTTATTGCTCAATTTTCATGCAAAAATATGTCAAAAAGCTTGTTTTTTGAGAGATAGAGCTTCTTCCCACCCTGAGCTCTGATACCATATTAATATTGTATATTGATCTAGGAACAAAGCATCAATCTCATCAAAGATTAATCAACAAATAACTCATGAAATGGTGTAATCGGTCTATAGGAATAGTAGCCGCTCTGTATTCACATAAAGAAAGAATGATTACAATTATAATGTCATGCTACAAGCATGAATGAATGAGAAATTTGAATCCTCAAGGAGGTCATTCAAATTGAATGAGTGAGTCTAGCTTAACTGACTGTAATCCATAGTCCACACTTAGTTAACCACTGATCAAAACCCTAATTGACTCAACTGACCCCTAACTGAAGCCGAAGTGCAATAAATGACTGAGTCTCAACTGAAGGAGATCAGACACATGTCATAGCAAGCCAACCATCAAGTGCTAGCACTTCAATGACTCCAATGAACCCCGGTGAGGTTAACCTAAGTTGAACTGAACATCATAAGTTGGTGGAAGTGCCCCTGTTGACTCAGTTCATTAATTAATCATTAAATAATAAATTAAATGAAAGGAGGCACCTTCACTGACCTAATTAACTGATTGTAACCACCAATTAGCAATTAGATGCATTAATATCACTCAAATCACCCCCGGAGTGCTCCAGTTAGCCTGCCCGAATGTAGGAGAAGGCTAAGTTAGCCTTCTTGACTGAAGGTAGGCGTGGGTGTGACTGGATGATGACATTTAATGCTCCACTGATGTCAATTAATGTCAATAATACTTAGGAAAGTGGTTTAACTAGGCCAATTTGACCAAAAACAGTGTGTATGGTGGTAAATGTCTCCAACACTCCCCCTTAAGCTATACTCAGGAGGAATAGAAAACATAAAATGCATAAAAATGCTAGGGCCCTAGCAACTAAGGCCATAGGTCACCCAGTACAATAAAGTAACTGCTTAATAAACCAAGGAAACGGAGAAAACCTCATGGGAAAAATAGCCCCCCTCAAAGTAAGCAGTAAATCAAGAAATTTTTGGTTCTTCTATGCAGCAGCATCCTAAGACTGTGCATGTGAACCTCTGAATCCAAACTAAATGAATATGTCTGGAGGAATCTTCCACTTTGGAAGAAGAACAATGCACTCAACTGAATTAGAAATATAAACAGTTGCATGGTGAAAACTGGACCCATGTAGAGCAGTTGAAGTCATCTGAAGAGAGAGCAAAGGTTCTTGAGGATTCAAACCATGTGTGGAACAATCAAGAAAATAATATGTTGCAGCCTTGAACAGAAAACCATGAGTGGTAAAATCAGCCCCAATTCTTAGGAGTAGGTGTCCAAGCAGATGCAGAATGTCTTCCTCTTTACTAGTTCTGTGAGGAGATGAGCATGTGACCAAAGGTAGAGAAGCCCTGGGACTGTAGAGAGTGAATGCTTGAGCTCCATAATCTGATATAGCTTCTATATTAGATAATGAATCACATAATGAAATATCAGCAATCTCATATGAGGAAACTAACACCAAATCCCCATCAGCAGTTTTGAAGAGAAAGTGCAGTACTTGATTTTTCACACTAGAATTGGTGAGAGCAGCTACAAGCATGACTGAAAGCTCTTGGATTTTAAAATATGAACCAAATAATATCAGATCAGAAAGTAAATCATATCTAAATAAGTTCACAATATATCCAAAACTGTGAAATGAAATCAACTCCCCAGCAACAGTTTCGAAGGAGACTTGCGGTACTTGTTTCTTCACACCGTTGATGACAACAGCTACAAGCAGTACTGAAGGTTTATGAACCTGAAATTTTGAACCAAGAAATATCAAATCAGATCCAAATAATATCGTATCAGATCCAATAAGGTTCATATCAGATCCAAAATTATGGTCAACCGAGACGGTGGATGCACAGTTGTCTTTTTCTTCAAAATTCTGAATTTTGGTGCATGCAATCCTGCAGGATTTTTCTAGAAGATCTAGATCATGGGGAGCGAATGTGTCACTCTTATAATCTGATATTTCTTCTAAAATATCCAATTTTTTACATATTTGCACACCATCAGCAACATTAGAGGAAGAAAAATCAAATTTCTCTTCACTTTCAGAAGCAATTACTGGTAAATTTTGCACAGAATTCAAAGGAAAATCACCGGTGAATGTTTGCATGGAAGTGCAGTAGTATTTTTATTCAATATCAGAGATTCGAATGTCTTCTTCTGTTTCAGCAATATGAGGAGATGAGATATCAGATATCTCATGAACTTCCGGGGCATCGAGAGGAGTCACTGCATGGAGACTTTCTTCAATTCAAATTGACTGTGTAGAAGATTCTGCTTCATCTTCATCTTGAACAACTTCATCAGAGAGAGTAGAGGCAAATACTTTTGAGTAAAGAACTCTTGTGGTGCTGGATGTAATCTCCAAAGTGCTATTATGATACTCATTTTTCTTGCCAAAGTTTCTGTCCAATTTTGTCTAGAGATCCTTTGGGTATTCATCGGAACCAATAAGGTAGCACAAGCTATGAGAAAGGGCCAGACATATTGCTCTAAAAGCTCTATCACCGTCATTTAGCCAGACATTATCATTCTGATAAGAATCTTTTCCAAATCCAATAGAAACCTCATAGAGACCTCGTCTCTTCAGAGATGCAATCATCTTCAACTTCCATTCTGAATAGCTTGTGAATAGGATGAGAAGAGGGACTGATGAGTCCATTCGAAGTTGTACCTGTTAAAACCTGCAAATCACAACAAAAGGGGCACCATAAGTTCGGACAGCATACACATTTTAGGCTTTCATCACACCCAACATATTCAATCAAGCAAGCTTGATCAACAAGTTCTTTACTTGGGGTATTAAGTGGTAAGCCTTGGCTTCTGGTGCAGTGCTAGATTTTTGAGCTATTGCTCAATTTTCATGCAAAAATATTTCAAAAAGCTTGTTTTTGAGAGATAGAGCTTGATCTCGCCATGAGCTCTGATACCATATTAATCTTGTATATTGATCTAGGAACAAAGCATCAATGTCATCAAAGATTAATCAACAAATAACTCATGAAATGGCGTAATCGGTCTATAGGAATAGTAGTCGCTCTGTATTCACATAAAGAAAGAATGATTACAATTACAATTTCATGCTACAAGCATGAATGAATGAAAAATTTGAATCCTCAAGGATTTCATTCGAATTGAATGAGTGAGTCTAGCTTAACTAACTGTAAGCCATAGTCCACACTTAGTTAACCACTGATCAAAACCCTAATTGACTCAACTGAAGCCGGAGTGCAATAAATGACTGAGTCTCAACTGAAGGAGATCAGATACATGTCATAGCAAGCCAACCATTGAGTGCTAGTGCTTCAATGAATCCAATGAACCCCGGTGAGGTTAACCTAAGTTGAACTTAACATCAGAAGTTGGTGGAGGCGCCCCTGTTGACTCTAGTTCATTAATTAATCATTAAATAATCAATTAAATGAAAGGAGGCTCCTTCACTGACCTAATTAACTGATTGTAACCACCAGTTAGCAATTAGATGCATTAATATCACTCAGATCACCCCTAGAGTGCTCCAGTTAGCCTGCCCGAATGTAGAAGAAGGCTAAGTTAGCCTCCTTGACTGAAGGTAGGCATGGGTGTGACTGGATGATGACATTTAATGCTCCAATGATGTCAATTAATGTCAATAATACTTAGGATAGTGGTTTAACTATGCCAATTTGATCAAAAAGTCTGAGTGTGTATGGTGGTAAATGTCTCCAACACACCCCCTTAAGCTATACTCAAGAGGAGCAGAAAACATAAAATGCATAAAAATGCTAGGGTCCCGGTAGCTAAGGCCATAGGTCACCCTGTACAATAAAGTAACTGCTTAATAAACCAAGGAAACGGAGAAAAACTCATGGGAAAAATACCCCCCCTCAAAGTAAGCAGTAAATCAAGAAATTTTTGGTTCTTCTATGCAGCATCATCCTTAGACTGTGCATGTGAACCTATGAATCCAAACTAAATGAATATGTCTGGAGGAATCTTCCACTTTGGAAGAAGAATAATGCACTCAACTGAATCAGAAATATAAACAGCTGCATGGTGAAAACTGGACCCATGTAGAGCAACTGAAGTCATCTGAAGAGAGAGCAAAGGTTCTTGAGGATTCAAACCATGTGTGGGACACTCAAGAAATTGATATGTTGCAGCCTTTAACAGAAAACCATGAGTGGTAAAATCAGCCCCAATTCTTAAGAGCAGGTTGTCCAAGCGGATGCAGAATGTCTTCCTCTTTACTAGTTTTGTGAGGAGATGAGCATGTGACCAAAGGTCGAGAAGCCCTGGGACTGTGGAGAGAAAATGCTTGAGCTCCATAATATGATATAGATTCTATATTATCTAATGAATCACATAATAAAATATCAGCAACCTCATATGAGGAAACTAACACCAAATCCCCATCAACAGTTTTGAAGAGAAAGTGCAGTACTTGATTTTTCACACCGGAATTGGTGAGAGCAGCTACAAGCATGACTGAAAGCTCTTGGATTTTAAAATATGAACCAAATAATATCAGATCAGAAATTAAATCAGATCTAAATAAGTTCACAATAGATCCAAAACTGTGAAATGAAATCAAATCCCCAGCAACAATTTCGAATGAGACTTGCGGTACTTGTTTCTTCACACCGTTGATGAGAACAGCTACAAGCAGTACTGAATGCTTATGAACCTGAAATTTTGAACCAATAAATATCAGATTAGATCCAAATAAAATCATATCAGATCTAATAAGGTTCATATCAGATCCAAAATTCTGGTCAACCGAGACGGTGGATGCACAGTTGTCTTTTTCTTCAAAATTCTGAATTTTGGTGCATGCAATCCTGCAGGAGTTTGCTGGAAACTCTAGATCATGGGGAGCGAATGTGTCACTCTTATAATATAATATTTCTTCCAAAATATCCAATTTTTTACATATTTTCACACTAGCGGGAACATTAGAGGAAGAAAAATCAAATTTCTCTTCACTTTCGGAAACAATTACTGGTAAATTTTGCACAAAATTCAAAGGAAAATCACCAGTGAATGTTTGCATGGAAGTGTAGTAGTATTTTTCTTCAATATCAGAGATATTAATGTCTTCTTCTATTTCAACAATATGAGGAGATGAGATATTAGAGATCTCATGAACTTCTGGAGCATTAGGAGAAGGAGTCATTGCATGGAGACTTTCTTCAATTCGAATTGATTGTGTAGAAGATTCTGCTTCATCTTCATCTTGAACAACTTCATCAGAGAGAGTAGAGGCCGAGAATTTTGAGTAAAGAACTCTTATGGTGTTGAATGTAATCTCCAAAGTGCTATTATGATCGTCATTGTGCTTGCCAAATTTTCTGTCCAATTTTGTCCAGAGATCCTTTGGGTATTCAGCATAACCAATAAGGTAGTGCAAGCTAGGAGAAAGGGCCAGACATATTGCTCCAAGATCTCTATTACCGTCATTTAGCCAGTCATTCTCATTTTGATAAGACTCTTTTCCAAGTCCAATGGAAACCTCTAGAGACCTCATCTCTTCAAAGATGCAATCATCTTCAACTTCCATTCTGAATAGCTTGTGAATGGGGTGAGAAGAGGGACTGATGAGTCCATTCAAAGTTGTACCTGTTAAAACCTGCAAATCACAACAAAAGGGGCACCGCAAGGTCAGACAGCCTGCACATTTTAGGCTTTCATCACACCCAACATAGTCAATCAAGCAAGCTTGATCAACAAGTTATGTACTTGGGGTATTAAGTGGTAAGCCTTGGTTTCTGGTGCAGTGCTGGATTTTTGAGCTATTGCTCAATTTTCATGCAGAAATCTATCAAAAAGCATGTTTTTGAGAGATAAAGCTTTGTCCCACTGTGAGCTCTGATACCATATTAATCTCGTATATTTATCTAGGAACAAACATCAATCTCATCAAAGATTAATCAACAAATAACTCATGAAATGGTGTAATCGGTCTACAGGAATAGTAGTCGCTCTGTATTCACATAAAGAATGAATGATTACAATTACAATGTCATGCTACAAGCATGAATGAATGAGCAATTTGCATCCTCAAGGAGGTCATTTGAATTGAATGAGTGAGTCTAGCTTAACTGACTGTAAGCCATAGTCCACACTCAGTTAACCACTGATCAAAACCCTAATTGACTCAACTGAACCCTAGCTGAAGTCGGAGTGCAATAAATGACTGAGTGTCAACTAAAGGAGATCAGACACATGTCATAGCAAGCCAACCATCAAGTTCTATCACTTCAATGACTCCAATGAACCCTGATGAGGTTAACTGAAGTTGAACTGAACATCAAAAGTTGGTGGAGGTGCCCCTATTGACTCCAGTTCATTAATTAATCATTAAATAATCAATTAAATGAAAGGATGCTCCTTCATTGACCTAATTAACTGATTGTAACCACCAGTTAGCAATTAGATGCATTAATATCACTCAGATCACCCCCGGAGTGCTCCAGTTAGCTTGCCCGAATGTAGGAGAAGGCTAAGTTAGCCTCCTTGACTGAAGGTAGGCGTGGGTGTGACTAGATGATGATATTTAATGCTACATTGATATCAATTAATGTCAATAATACTTAGGATAGTGGTTTAACTAGGCCAATTTGACCAAAAAGAGTGTGTATGGTGGTAAATGTCTCCAATAAACTATACCTTGACAGAGAGAGAAGGATTAGCTATGGTATACACTCTGCATAAATTTAGACACTATTTTTTGGGTGGACATTTCAAGATGTACATAGATCATTCAACAATGAATTACCTGGTTAATAAGATAGTGTTGGGGGCAAAGATCTTTCGGTGGCTTCTCCTATTTCAAGAATTTGATTTTAAAGTTATTGTTAAGTCGGGTCAACTGAATTCATGACCAGACCATCTCTCAAGGATAGAAAGTGGCGAAGAACCAGGTAACCTCGACGATAGTCTCCCTGATGCACAAATATTTGCAATAACCATGTTTGATGATCATTACAGAGACATCATACAATTTTTTAGTATGGGCTATGCACCAATTGAATTTACCACCGCACAGAAGAAACAGTTGGTTGTGCGAGCTGTAGACTTCTAGTTAATCGTTGGACAGTTATATAAGATGGGACCTAATGAGATTCTTCACAGCTGCATATTGGAACATGAGCGACAGTTGATATTAAATGAAGCACATGTTGGTATAGCTGTAGGCCATTACGCTAGAAAATATACAGTAAGAAATATATTGCAAGCAGGATTGTGGTGGCTGACCATGCATTGGATTCTTGAGAATACTATCGTAACTGTGATGTTTTCTAGAGAACTAGAAAGCCATGGAAATGAGATGAAATTCCATTGTAAAATGGTTCGTTGATTTTGTGGTCCCTATTAGTCCAATAGGGAAGCACACAGGTGCAAGATATATTATTACTATGACTGATTACTTAACCATATGGGATAAAGAGGTGCCAGTAAAAGATCATAATGTTGTGACTGTTGCTAAGCATCTGTTTGAAAATGTTGTGATGAGATTTGGATGCCCGAAAATTTTCATAAGTGACCAAGGTACGCATTTTTTCAATCAATTGATTGAGGAACTCATTAAGGAATTCCAGATCCACATAGAAATACCACGTTGTATCATCCTCAAGTGAACGACGTTGTCGAAGCATTTAACAAAATTCCAGAAAATGCATTGACAAAGATTTTCAATGTCCAAAGAGATGACTGAGATCATAAATTTTCCGTAGTACTGTGGGAATATCGCACGAACTGCAAAAAGTTGACAGGACAAACTCCATTTCTCTTGTTGTATGGACAAGAAGTTGTGATTCCAATGGAATACATTGTACCGAGTCTAAGGATTGTTGCGATCATGGAGATGATAGATGTTTGTGTTGTCGAGGAAATACTGTTGCAGCTGATACAATTGGAAAAAGATCATTTTTTCATAGGATACCATCAAAACGTTGAGAAAGAATAACAGAAAGTATGGCATGATCATCACATCAAGAACAAACAATTTTAGGTCGAAGGACTTGTTTTTATGTATGATAGCAAATTCCTCAAGCACTCGGGAAGTTGAAAACACATTGGTTAGGAACGTATATTGTAATTCATATCACTAATGGAGGTGCAGTACAACTACAGAAGTTAGATAGAACAACTATCAAAGGATTAGTGAATGGAAGTCGGCTAAAACCTTATCAAGGTAGCTGTGACTTGGTCAAGTGAAGAAAAAGAAAAAAAATACACAAAGACTTATGAGTATTTTATTTGCTGAAAGAAAAAAAAAACTATCGAATACTCCTACTCTGTCACAGATAAAGGAAAAAGTGTCGAAGAATATTTGTCTGTCGTAAGAGGAAAAATGATGTCGAAGACAAACCATCCGTTGCACCGAAGGAAACCTGGCGAAATATGCATACAGGTCACAACAAGAGATATGTTGTCACAAGTAAAAATAGAGTTATAGAAATGACAGGTGGCCATAATTAACTCAAATGCCCGATATATTTTGGCGACGTACTTTTTGGTCCCTTCCATATTTATTGCACAATAACTACCACTTGATGTGACAAAAAAATGGCGGCATGCGTAGAAGTTTCTTAATGATCATTCAAATGATCAGCCCATGTGATGGAAAGTAAAAATACATTTTCATTGATTTCCTAATCGTGTGAAGGATGAACATAGTTAATGGCTACACGTTATCATAATTCACACCCAAGTGTCAGTTCATTATTCTACATTCGAGAATAAACATTTTTGTATGCAACTAAAAGAGTCGAACTAAGTTTTTCGTGGATCATGGTTATTTCGATTTCCAGCACAAACACAGTTCCAGAACCTGATATCGTGACCGCATCACCTACACCCATTATCGAAGACACTACTGCATATGTTCCACCATAGGCTGAGGCTCCCAAAGAAGTTGAACAAGTTCCATTTATCCCTATAGTCATGTTAAGACCAGATACACCAGGTCCATCTGGTACATTAAGGGGAAAACACACTGAAAACTGTAAGAAGAAAGCACAACCACCTCCACCGCCACAAGAGGAGGAGGATGAACAATTAGGCTCTGTGACTATGCTGCCACCATATGTTCCACCAAGACGATCTTATGCACCAATAATTGGAGTTCTGAAGAATGCAATGTAACCACTGGCAGCACCAGTTGTGCCAGAAGAAGTTCAGGTGTCACAAAACATTCTGCCAAACCTTTAGAACCTAAACCTTGTTGATAATGACACATATAAACAATAATATTTGGACATGAATAACTACATGGTGTTTTTATATGATACACCAGATATCCTGAAGCACCTAGCTCCAATGGAATGGGAAAGAGGAATAGGCCAGGAAGGTTTACTGGCGTTGTTGTCTATGTTGCATTTTGGCCGAAGAGTAGAAGTGATGTTTGTGTCAAATAGTTACTAGTATCATTTCATTGTGGATGCCTATGGCTCAACAGAAAAAAAAAAAAAAAAAATGTGGATGTTGAGGTGATAGCAACAATTACAAGACTACCACTTGTAGGCATAGAGCCAACACCATTTTTCAAAAAATACCAGGAAACTATGCTAACAATCAAGAAGAAGGATAAGTATGACTTATCCAAAGATACCATGGGATTTTTAATAAGCTCCATGAATGAACATAGTTTTCGGTTTGCAACTAAGGTGTTAGCTATCAAATTGTTGCGGAAGATGTGACCAAACCAATGTACTGCAAGTACAATCGTAGTGGTTGAACTATGTGCAAAGGGTGCTCAAATGAACTGGTCACATTATTTACTAAACGCATTATTAGCAGATGCAAAGGAGTCACAAGAAAAAAGGTACCGCATTCCACTATTCCTGGTTAGTCATTCTAATTGCATTCGTTGCATGGGAGGAGCTAGTGAACTACCAAGGGGTACCCATACCATTGCAATGTAAAGGATCTTGATACCAAAAACTCTGGTTTGAGAAAGATAAAAAGGAGCGATAAAGAGACAACGATGTTCTTTTTTTTATGCATGTCAAGGCCCTGTGATATCATGTGAATAAGCAAGCAAGAATCACGGACAAAACCGTTCAGTGGTTTCAAAAGCCTTATCAAGTTTATAATTAGGCCCCATCATATCTTGTTGCAGTTGCGACAAGATACGCGATGCCAATGGTTGGTGACCTGATTCTTTCTTTTTGAAGAAGAAGTTGAGGCCATCACCCAATATTTCCTGGAAGAATGACAAGTCACTATCGCTGATGACCAATTATCTACAGACAAAGACCTACAATAGGACGATCCATCGTCTCAGAAGGATGGAGAGCAGGGAGGCAACCCACCATCATAATCACAAGATCCCAACCCTCCCCATAATTATTCTAGCACAAATCCAACAAACCCAGAAGTAGGAGAGAAGAGGAAGCAAATAGAGCAAGCAGAGACAAGGCATAAGAAAAGAAAGGTTGACAAAACAGAAAATACCGTTGGCCTTGATGGTGAAGATTTTACCTTTCTGAAAGAAGTAATGGAAGAAGTTGTGCAACAGATCCTTAAGAAAATAGATGAGCGACAAATAGAGCTAACATGTAGTATTATTGATTTACTACAAGTGCTCTATAAAGCTATAAAAGAAATACATTTCATAGTTTAATACACACCACAAGTGAAAACATCACAGGACTTACCTAGCATGTTAGAAGAGCGATTGAGTGATGTATCAATACCAATTCCACCAATAAAGACTCAAATGGTGGGAGAAGCACTCGACTTGGGAAAAATAGAGTTGAATACTATCGCCAAGAACTTGGGCCACATGCCAATAGATTTCTCATAGATGCCTCTATATGAATTCTATGCAATGCAAAATTTTGCAGTAACGAAAATGAAGGTAAGAGAAGGTGCATTGATCAAGCAGGAGAAAGCATCAAATAAGGGTGTTAGTAAGATGAAGAAAATAGTCCAAGAAATCGAGAAGAAAGCCAAAATTTGGGAGGAGGATAGGCACAGTGTAACACCCCGGTTTTGACCCCGTTTTCATTAAACGTATATGATGTAAATATTGTAATTAATCATGGTGTGGAGCTAAAGGCGAAAGCCCCACCATTGATTTAGCATTTTATGTTTCGACGATTAAAATCAATGTCAATGGTATTTTGTGCTAGCCGACACATTATAATTTTGGACATCATGTAAATATGCAATTTAATTAAAAAACCCACAACCAGCTATGTCAATGCAACAAATAATGAGATGGGGGCATGATTTCCTAATGATAAGGGGGGGGGGACGTTAAACCCTTCAGCCATTGGGGAAAATCCATGTGTCAAAAGAAAACACCCAAAAACGTATGCACATTCCCTCATGCATTCACGTTGTCATCTTCCCTCACGTTTTGGGGAGTCAAGGGGGGGACATTTTTTGGATCCATCCTTCATTCACGTGGAACTCTCAGGCAACTGAACATTCCTGATTTTTTATCCTTCACGTTTTTAGTTTTTTATTTCTCATTGTGCATGCCCAGTCCATCATTTGGCTCTCACTGAAACGTTGTGGTCCATTCTGATCATGGGCCATTATGTTCATGTGCGTTGTGCCTTCGGCGTGCTTGCAGAACCGTGTTTTGTTCTGGATTGTTCTTCCTCTTAGTCCTCCATCCTCTGTTTTTCTCCTGCATGATTTTTGCATTTGTTTTTCACTCTCCCATGGCTAGAGAATTGTTTCTGGCAATGCCCAACGGATTGAAAAGGGAACCACGATTTTGGAGTGGTTGTTGAGCTGTCTTCACCCACGTGAAGCTATTGAATGTTCTGGGAAGTCGATTTTAGTCATAGGGTTGTTGTTCCCTGATTGCCATTGTTTTTTTGGCTTCCATGTTGTTTTTAGTTCATACCGAGAACTTGCATTTTGCTATGTAGTACATCCCTATGTTGGCTTGGTTGATTAAGTCCAAGAATCCATTTGTTAGTGGGATGACTATGTTTGGATGTGGTTATTGGCTTGACTGTGGGTGTTTGGACTTACTGTCGGTAAGTCTGTGTCCCCTAGTTCCCTATGGAAATCATGTCCATCTCGAGGGTGGCAGTGATGCTGAGAGAGTAAGGAGCACAATGGCCTACGGTTGGGTGGAACATTGTAGCGACATAGCTGGTTGCGGGACAATCTTATTTCAAGATAAGTACTTTTGTCTATGTTTAAATCTGCAATTGTATTTTCTCATAAATGATCATGAACATGTTAACTGCTTGAAGAAGATGAATGTTGCTTGTTTTATGAGTATGAGCAGCATGTATGTGTTGAATGAAATGTATTCCTTTCGTTGTAGATTGCATTATGCACCTGTAAATATTTTTATGTTCAATGAATTTTTAAATTACGTTATGGGGCTTAGATTGTCGGATTGGTAAAGGCCTCAATTACCAGATTTTCCCGAGACTTATGTTAACATGTTGAATTTCCTTTTGGAACTCTCCCGTCCACAACTTATGGGATGCGGAAACATCCCTCTGTAAATTCGATTCCCCGCATATTTCCTTTTGCAACTCTCCTTTCCGCAACTTGCGAGATACGGGATGCGGCTTCACAAATCTCTATTTCCGCAACAGTCTATTCTGCATGCGGGATGAGGGATGAGGGATGCGAGATGCAGGATTGCAATTTCCATATTTCCATAAATTTGTGCAGACTGCTTTTGACAACCTCTAGTAATTCTGGGCAGGCACTAATTTTTATCTTGGGCAGACTGATAAATTTGTGTAGACTATTTTTTACAGTCTCTAGCATTTCTGGGCAGGCCCTGACTTCATCTTGGGCAGAGAGATTGTTTTTGAGCATCCTGAATCATTTCTGGGCAAATCTGGAAATGTGGTTTACTAGGGTTTGAAAACATAAGTTTGTTTTGCTGAGAAATCTTTTGCATCTGTAAAACTGTGGTCAAAATCCAGATTTGGATTTGACGAACTTTTTGAAGAATTTCTTAAGCCATTAATGCTTTTGGGGTTTTTGTCCTTATTGTGTCCATATGTGTGCTCATGTGATGAATATGTTTTTACTCTAGTGCTGATCTATTTATATTTATCTGCAAATTTTTAAAGTTTATACTAATGCTGAAAATTCAATAAATAAAAAAAGACCACAACAAAGAAAACTTTAACTAATTAAAAAAAAAAAGTTTTAACTAATTAAAGACCACTTTAAATATTTATATCCCAAAAAAAACTTTAACTAATTAAAAACAACTTTAAATATTTCTCCAAAACAAAGAGACGATTTTATCGTTTTTGCTTAGCCATTTTAAAATACATGGAAAGATCGAAACCAAGGAGATTTTTGAAGAGATGGTAAAATACAAATCATCGATTAAGTTGCAATTGCAACTGCAATAGGTGGACATGTTTATATTATTGTTCAAAATGTAAATTGTTTAATAATTTTTAAGGCGTAACCTATGAGGAAGACTCTAAATTTAAGACTCTATGGGCGGATGATTCAACTGAAGTAATGTTTTGATATCTCAATTTTAAATCTTTCTTAAAGAGACGTTTTAATTATATGAAAACAGTAGCCAATACTTGAACTTGATAAAAACACTGTAATCCTTATTAGAAAGTTAAGGCAAGGTTCGTGCAAGAAGAAAAGGAATCTTAGAAAGTTAAGGCAAGGTAAGTCATATATAAAATTACGAACCAGAAGCCATGGCATATCTCACATATAATGGATAATGGCATATTCATATAGACCAATCTGAGTATGACATATAATACACAACAGCTTGAATAATTCATATATAATCTACAGATGGAACAAAAATAAGAGAGGTGCGCTCTATTTGGAAATCTCTTTTTGGCAACAAGTCTTTATGAAACTGTGTATGGCATCCAACAGCTCTTGTGTTTTCTCTGTAACCTTGGTGTCCGTGGTATCAAGATGAAAACAATGCCCCGCATTCTCAGTTTTGAATACCTCAACACTCTTCCCCGCAATCTTCATGGCTTCGCAATACTCAAACTGCGTGTCACGCATCAGATCGTAGCCTGCTATCGCCACCAGAAATGGAGGAAGATTCATATTCTGAAGATTTGGAGCGAAGGGTCCCATTGGATTGGTGATGGGATGGTCTTTAGTGCTGCCTTCTGGTAAGGCCAGACTGAGCAACTTGTCAAGTAGTTCAGTGGTGAGCATAGCCATGTCTGGAGGAGTTTCCAGCTCTGATCTGCTCCTCTGCTCTCTCACAAATCCTGGATGTATCATGATTCCCCCGCACAGCCCGAGGGGATGTAAACTTTCCATGGCTGCTGCTGCTGCACGAATGGTCACCTCGTGTACCAGGTTTCCTCCAGCGCTTTCTCCCAGCAGAATACAGCGAGTGAAATCTCCATGGGGACTCAGCCACGGATCTTCCCGGTCCCTTCGCGCTAGACGGTGGAGCCATTCAAGAGATTCCATCGCGTCTTCACATGCTGCAGGAAGACGGTGTTCGGGCGCTAGCCGGTAATCTACCGAAACGCAAATCACCCTGCACTGCTTCACAAGCCGAGAGAGAAATACGTTTAAACATATCCAATCTGCACTTCCAAGACAAAAGCCTCCACCATGGAAATGAAGCAGAATGGGATATTTCTCCACTTGGGTCACATCTGGCAAGGATTCAGGCAAATAAATGCGAGCCCAGATGCCCGTATGTGGATTGATCTCCACATCTCTGGTTGCAACTCCATCCACAAATGACTGAGAAGCAGTCACAGGTGTAGTAAAAAAGCTTAGGGGACGCTCGATTGAACCGTCGCTGTAGATCCGAATTAAACCAGGAATTTCGTCAATAATTTGCTTACTCATTTTTCTAATATATAGTCTATAGTCTATAATCCTCCCTGCCTGCCTTCTCGCGATATTGAAGCTCCCAGGTTTTGTTGGTTGGATGATCTTCCCCTTCTGAGATGTATATACTGCATAAATATATCTATCAAGAAGACGTATAGTGCAGAAATATATCTATCAAGAAGACGTAGGCGGTACGACAAGATGCAACCAGGTCGCACGCCATGCAGTTTTTTTCAGTATTTATGTTTTTATTCAATTTGGGCAGGCAGCCGTCTTTTAAGACTTTAAGGGTTCAAGGGACAAACCTTCTATAATTTTAGGTCTTGGTCTACACTTGGTCGCCACTCGTGTTCTTGTGCACTAGATTTATCTCTCTAATATGTAATAAAAAAAATTATATATATATAAAAAGAGCTAATTGATTCCATCAGCAATTGGACGATCTGACGATCAGAAATGCTTGATGTGAAAGCTCAAACGAGCCAAATGGTCGGGTGGAAAGGTAACTCCGAATCGGAGTTACCTTTCTACCCAATCATTTGCACCAATCTGACTATCAGCAATGGTTGATGTGAAAGCTCGTCCTATTCGTGCAAATGATCGGTGAAAAGGTAACTCCGATAATCAGTGCAAGTTTGAAGAATATGCATGCGTTTACATTGACTGGATTATAAAATATTATTTGCTAATTGAATCACTGCAGGTTTGAAGAATATGCATGCCTTGCGTTGACTGGACTGTAAAATATTTTTTTTCACATAATTTTGACATATATACATTTATTTATAAAATATGGCTAATAATATTCGTAGAGTAATAAACGCTCGAGGAGTTGCAGCGTGAATTTTTAGAACTCTATTACATGTACCGTGAATTGTTATAACTCTATTACATGTAAAATATTTTTAGTTATAAAATATATTGTTAAATAGTTATATATGTACGTTTATATTTTAGTTCTACTTTTAATAGTTAAAGTATAAGTTATAATTTTGTAAAATAAGTTTATAAATGTGAATTTCTATTTGGTAGTTATAGTGTTACAAGAATTTAAAATATAAGTTGTCTAATTAAGGGACAATTTTTCTCCTATTTCCATTTGGTTTTTATTAGTTTTTGGCTATGATACTTCAAGAAATTTTTAAAACGTGCAAAATAATTGCTAGATCTTACAGAGTGTGGGTGATTGGGGTTTTTATGCCAAGTGATTTCATTTCTGTACTTAAAATCGTCCAACAAACAACAAAAAATACAAGATTTTGCGAATTAAAAAAAACCAACATCAAAGAAGAAGTAAAGTTCCATATCATGTCACTTCACATACACCATTCCATTTCAACCAAATATTCCTTCTACAAGCCATATTATTCACTATATCACGGTATGCCCATACATTTCTTCCTTCCAAGCTCAACAATCAATGCATGTTTGAGTATAAGCTTTCATTTTTTATGTAGTCAAAATTAAATTATTTATGTCACTATGACTACCAGATCATGACTTCAAGTTATTTTTTCCTTTATGAATTTTCCATACTTTCATGCTCTACCCATCCCTAACTCATGCAATAATGTTGCTTGGCTCGCTTACAATGATGGGATACCTTGTGTTCTTCATTCCATTTTTCAAATAAAATTTGATGGAAAAAACTTGTCTCAAACGCCAACAGATTATGGAGTGCTTGAAAACCAGCTTCTTGGAGGGAATTCCTTAGGAATAATAATTTATGAGTGTGAAAACCCTTTGGGCACAATCAAACAAGTCTTGTTTGAAAATCAGCTTGCTAGCGAACAAGATTTGCAAATAACGAAAGTGTAACCAAAATGCCATCTGAATTCCATTGATCCTTATGTCACAAATTTCCAATCTTTATTGATCCATCAAGAAGATCCAAATCTCTGTCTAAATATCATCAAGTTCCAAGTTCTAGATCTTAGTTTACAATTAGCTACTAGTACTACATGATCTAGGTTCTATTCACTCAGCTCAATTCAACTAGCATAATGGACCAACTCATCTTTCTTGCCTCTCAATATGTCATGTACTTGTTGAAGATCTTATGGACTTCTCAAGTAGCTGCAGATATGTTTATTTTCTAATATTTGATCAATAATTCCTTGAATCCTAGAAGAATTGTATTTGAAAAATTACCTAAGTGCTGGTGCAAGATAATGCTAGTCACTTATGACATGTTCGTTGCAATGGACTTCTAGAAAAAAAGAAATATGAATGTTGAAAAGCAAGATTAGAGGTACCTACACAACATTTTGGAATATGGCATAAGAATATGAAACGTGGACAATCGAATTACCTTTTGGAATATATAACTTTTATTTATAGAAACTAAGTATAAATCCCAAAAATTGAGGTTCTTCTAAGGTTGGTATGTTATTTTTTTCCCAAAAAATAATGAATATGTTTGCATTGGTCCACTCATTTGGTATGCAAATGGTGGAATTTTGTGAAAAAATTATATAGAGTTGTAGATAACAGGTGTGTCTAGTGCAGCGTTATTTTTCCATATTTATTTATGTTATTTTTTTTTCAAATTAAGGAAGTCAGTGACGCCCTAAAATGACAAGGTTGAGTGTTGGTCCACCACATCTTGGTCTTTACTTAGTCAATGAAAGATTTTTTTTAAGGATGTAGATCTTTGTGTCTTCTTGTGCGGGTTCTTTTTTGTTTTCTAAATAGGTGAGCCAATCAAAATTTATAGGTGAAGCAAATAGCCTACCTTTTTTGTTAGATTGACGTTAGTCCATTTAAAATTAAATAAAAAATAGAAAAAGATAATAGATTTAAATAAAAATTACATATTCAGAATCTACAGATAGAGTTACACAAGTGTGTGAATTTTCATTAGCAGTGGACAAGCATGGCATATGCAAAATCATGCACGAAATAGGAGAAGTGGTACAAAACATGTTTTATGTCATAAGACAATCCAAACCACTTGGTTTGGCAATCCGAACCTAAAACCAAAGCAACCAAGTCATCCACCACGTAAGTTGGAAAAAAGGTGCCCTCCAAAATTCTAAATTTAAATCACGCATGCGCATAGTTTAGAACACAACATGCACGCACTAGAAGCACAATCGTGCTGCTTAGTGCGTGCGCATTAAAGACGTGTGTGCACAATTGTTAAGTAAAAACTTTGTTCTGATTTTATTTTCAAGAATTTGTAATGGAATGACGATGATCAAAACAATGATGACAATGATGAGGAGGAGGATGACAATGATGATGATGAGGATGATGACTATGATGATGATTGTGATGATGATGGCGATGACAATGATGATGAACAATGATGGTGATGATGACGATGATGATGATGACGACGATGGTGATGATGACGATGAGGATGATTATGCCGACGATGATGATGAGGAACAATGATGATGATGATGATGATAGGTTTAGTTGAAACATTGCTTTGATTTTATTTTCAAGCATTTTCAATGGAATGATGATGATGAACAATGATGATGATGCTGAGGAGGATGATGAAAATGATGATGATGATGAGGACGATGATGAGGATGAGGATGAGAATGAGGATGATGATGATAGGTTTAGTTGAAACTTTGCTTTGATTTTATTTTCAAGCATTTGCAATGGAATGATGATGATGAACAATGATGATGAGGAGGAGGAGGAGGATGACAATGATGATGATGATGAGGATGATGATGATGACGACGGCGATGATGAACAATGATGGTGATGATGATGAGGATGAGGATGATGATCATGATCATGATCATGATGACTATGAATATCATGACGATGATTATGATGATGATGATGATGATTACGATGATGAGGATGATGATGTTGATGACAACGATGATGAGGAGGAGGATGACTATGATGATGAACAACGATGGTGATGATGATGATGAGGATGAGGATGATGATCACGATGACTATGACTATGATGATGATTATTATTATGATGATGATTGTGATGATGAAGAGCATGGTCCATGAGCCCAATCATTTATTAATTGGGTTACTAGTATGACGTTAAGAGTTGTACTTGTTATTCTAAGTTTTATCCACCGACTAGTTATGCTTCCAATCCCTATGGAGCCTTTGTTGATTCCTCTCGTGTCATAAATCTATCCTAGTTTGCATTTTGAGTCTGTTGGCCCTAGGAAAATATAGGAATAATTCAATTAGAATTCTGCTCAGGAATGTGAAGATTTCGGTCGCAGGAAGAAAGAAGTCGTGACGGAGGAAGAAATAAGCAGATGAGGAAGGAGAATAAGCTATGACGAAATCATATAAGGAAGAAAGAGCTAATACATAAGAAGTAGTTGTAGAGGAAGTTGTGATAGAAGTAGCTGTGAAGGAAGAAGTTCAGAACAAAAGGAAATATGCGACGAGATTAGCTGCGCCAGAAGAAACCATGATAGAAGGCTTGTAATGGCTAAAAAGGATAGCTCAATATATTATGGGTATGAAGTCGGATAGAGTCACATGTGCTTTGGGGGATAAAGTATCTTTGTATTTTGGGCCGATAGTTCCTATTGACCGTTGTAACTAGAATAGGAATGAAAACATGTTGGCTAATAGAATGAAGTCGGTTGATTACGACATGTAAAGAGTCTATAAAAGGAAGAACGCAAGTTGTGTGTAGGTTACTTACCCAGTCAGTTCGTCACTTAGTTAATTCCTAGTCAGTTGGTTGGTTGTTTACTTCTTAGTTGGGTCGTTCTTATTTGTAGAGTCAAATATTTGAAGAGTCATAGAGCTGTAGAAAAGAGTGAGTAGATATAGGAGGTGTATGGATCAATAGTAGAGTGAAGTAGAAGAGGATTCAAGGACAAAAGACCAGAGAACATGAGAGGAGAGAAACATTTGTATATATAATTGAAGAATATATAGAACACAGTCTGCAACTGAGTGTGCAGACAAAAGGTGCCATATATTTCCGATGACATATGAAGAGCCCTTTTGTGTTTTTTCCCAGATGGGTTTCCATGTTTAATACTGTGTCGATGTGTAGTTGATGAATATGTTTATCTTACATGAGTGTATATGATGAATATGCTTAAGTCGTAGGAATGCATATTGTGAATAAGTGTTTATGTATTTGATTATGAATGAGTTCTTTTATGCATGTGTCGCATTGCAGATAGATATCCTTTGTGTTAAAATCCTACATTATTGTTATAATATTTGTCTATGAATAAGCATAGTAGCATCTTGAATGTGCATAATAAGTATAAGTAATATAACCATCGGCTTCATTCGAGTGAGTTGGTAAGGTGGTGTAAGAGGAGAAATCCCCACCCAACTACAAAAACTTACTTCTGGAAGTTACCCATAAGATATATATCGGGTGAGACTACATCTAAGTCTTAGGTGATGCTAATTGAGCCTTGCTTTGTTGGCCCAATATCTTGGGATTTTTTGTCGTACAAAGAAGTTCTGAACCTGTTTCGAAGGGAGAAACTCCAAAAAATGGTTCCATTGTTGGGACCTTGAATCATTTTGGTGAGGGATATGTTTTAGCTCCCAACAAAGCCGAAAATCCAATACTGGGTTGAGCTTAAAGAACTAGAGTTTGCAAAAGAAGAAACTGAAGGATCGTGATTGAGTTCGACAAAGTGGTTGGAGTGATACCGCTATACGTATATTCATGAGATATTCTTTTGTAAGTTTCCTATTTTGTTGTATGAGTGGTTGTTGAATATAGCAACTCAACGAAAAAATTTCCAAGGAGGAGAACTGACGGAGTGGAATCCTCAGTTGATTCAATGAATAAAGAGTATTAGAAACCATATATCTAGATTTCTTGATTTCTAGGTAGTTAGTTATATGGAAGGATACATCACTGAGTTTGTTGTTGACACAATAACCTCATATAGTGAGGTAGAAAGAAAAATTTTCCAAGAACCCTGAGGAAGGTATTTGGAATCCTTGAAAATATGGATTAAAATGATCATATGCAAGAAAGGATACTTAGAATGGATTCTGATGGGTACAGGACTATGCGTAGAAATCAGGGATATTTTGTAGAAGAAGTGCAAGAAAAATGGAGCAAAGTAACCCGATATGTTCCCTGGTGATTGCAGAACTCAACTAGAAAGTGGACATCTAATGAGTTGTTCAGGAAAGAGAAGAATAACTACGACCATGAGAAGAAGTTTTTTGTACACATAGAGAAGATGACTATAACTTGACGTCACACTTTCATGAAGGTTCTTGCGATGAGGAAGAGGGATATCAGCCCATATCTGAAAGAGAAGAAGAAGAGGAAGAAGCTCCAGATCCATAGTATAAGTATGACACACCTACAACCCCATGCATAATGGAGGAGGTAATATATAGAAACTCGTCTCCTAGTGGTTTTGTAAATGTTAGGATTATTATTAATCCTCCCTTTATCTCCTTGTCCATGTATAGTATATTAGATCATCATGCCTAAATTAGGAGTCATTTACTTAATTTTGGTGCCATTGGGTCCACTAGTTCCATTAGGTCCGCTAGTTCCATTGGTTCCACCGATACCAACCACTAGAGTGTGGGGAGAACATAGAGAGGTTATATGCCACTTATTGCATGTAATTGCATGAGATGATGTGCCTATGAGACCAATCCCTACATTTTAGTAGATATTTTGAGTGCCACCGGCAGCCTACATCAATTGGTTGTCGTAGGTACGTAGTTATGCTAAGTCAATCTCCAATTACATTCAGTTAGATGTATTTTAGTTCAGTTAGCACCATTTTTTTATGGTTGCATGGGAGTAGGCACCTTTTCTCACCTACCTCATCAGTTTAACTGGTTTAACTAATTATTAACTGAATTAGACTTGTGGAGTTAGGCTAGTGAGCTTTGATAGTGATTGAAGACACTTCTAATTAGCCAGTCAGTTGGGTTTAGTTGGTAGATTCCAATCATATCCACATGATTGGAATTCTATTTATTGTAACACCATTGTATTACTAAATATAGAAAATGGAAGGTTTCCAATATTATTCTCATATATATTTTCTTGTGAAATTTATGTAAAGACTATTTTTAGCCCAAGATCTTCCTGCGAGAATCTAATATGGTATCAGATCATTGACAAGCTAAACAAAAATTGTCTTTCTAGTTTTGTGCAGGTATTTAGTTCTCTCACCACTAGCACAACATCAGATCATGGATCTATCTAAGATAGTAACCTTGAATCCATTCAAGATTATGAATGGAAAGCCAAGATTGAGATACTGTTGTGCAAAAAAGGTCTCTATAGAGTTACCATGGCCTTAGAAATCGAGTCTAATGCAATTTATGAGAAATTGAAGGTGCCATAACAGGAAGGATGAAGCTTATGGCTTGCTTTGTGTCTCTCTCTGTCCTGAACTTATTTTTCATATTGATGGCTTGACAGGCCCTAAGGAAGTGTGGATCGAACTTGAATCCCTCTTCGGAAAGTAAGATGATATTAGAGGACATCAATTGGAGAATGATCTAATCTCATTGATACCAAGTGAATTTGAAACCATTGAGGAATTCATCACCAAGTTTAAGTCACTAGTAATTTTTCTCAAGCAATGTGGGATTACGAAGGAAAAATATTAGTTAATCCTCTCCATTCTATCAAATTTGGGTTTGGAATACTCTGTTTTGTGTCAACATTCTATGCTACTAAGCTTGCAGTTTGAAATTGGAGGATGACATCATTGGATGCATTCATAGATTCTCTCACACAAGAGAATATGAAGTTGATTCAAATGGGGACTCTTAGAACCTCAAAGGATCGTGCGCTTGCTGATATTGGAAGCAAAAAATATCAAGTCCAATGTAAAGCTAAAAGTGAAGGAGAAAAAGACAAAGTCAGACTCTAAAGATCAAGGTTCTAACTCTACTAATGAAGGCTCGAATTTCAAGAAGAAGGGTAACAAAAAAGGAATATCACAGTGTACCTATTGTAGCAAATATTCTCACAATGAAAATTCTTTCTTTAAAAATTAAATGGACATCATGCCTCAGTTTCTCACAAGAAACAACACTGATGTTACATATTTTGCAATAAGGGAAAAATATGCTGATCCGCAAGGGCACTGTAACACTGTGCAATTCGAACATAATGATGCTCATGTTTTGGTTGCTAAAATAAAGTATGTTTATGATATCTCTGATTTTAATACTCATTCTGATATATCATAATCAGAAATATCTTTTCCTCCCCTTGAAAAAATACCTATTAGAGCCTCATAAGCTCCATTACATAACTAGAAAGGTTTCACATCAGTTTGGAAAGAAGGTTCATGATCAAGTTCGCCATTATGCAATTGCACTAGAAAGTGTGCTTGTCAATTTTATTGATGTTCTTTGGTTCAGAGATGATTGTATAGATCTCTTTTCCATGTATGATTTTATGTTTAGATCTGATATTTTATGTTGTCACATCAAAGAGCACTCACATGATGATCCTTCATCACCAGAAGATGAGCTACATGGGGCTTCTCCTCATTCTTTTTGTCTACACAACATTGAAAATATGATACATGATCAAGGAATCTACAACAAATCTACAAATTTTTTCACCAAGAAGTAGTACATCTAGATTATTCAAAGTGAAGAACAAAGACAGAGTGAAGATATTTATTTAAATTATGTTCCATGTCCATTTTTTAGGAAGGATTTCCCCCATGCGTGTTTTCCTTTTTCCTCAATTTTTCATGGAAAAATAAAAAATTTCATTTTATATTGTAATGGGTGACCTTTGGTCTTAGTTACTAAGGCCCAGGTCATGCAAAGTTAGGATTAAAGGGGGATGTTAGGATTATTATTAATCCCCCCATTGTATCCTTGTCAATTTATAGTCTATTAGATCATCATGCCTAACTTAGGAGTCATTTACTTAAGTTTGGTTCCATTGGGTCCGACAGTACCATTGGTACCAACCACTAGAGTGTGGGGAAAACATAGAGAGGTTATTTCCCACTTACTGCATGTGCATGCATGAGCGGGTATGCCTCTGAGACCAATCCCTACATTTTAGGATCCACTTTGAGTGCCACCAACAGCCTCCATCAATTGGTTGTGGTAGGTAGGTAGTTATTCTAAGTCAATCTCTAATTACATTCAATTAGATGTCCTTCTGTTTAGTTAGCGCCAGTTTTGCATGGTTGCATGGGAGTAGGCACCTTTTCTCACCTACCTCATTAGTTGAACTGGTTTAACTAGTTTTAACTGAATATTAACTGAATTAGACATGTGGGGTTAGAATAGTGAACTCCGATAGTGATTTAAGACACTTATAGTTAGCCAGTCAGTCAGGTTCAGTTAATAGATTTGAATCCTATCCACATGATTGGAATTCTATTTATTGTAACAACATTGTATTACTGAATATAGAAAATGGAAGGTTTCCAATATTATCCTCCTCTATATTTTCTTATGCAATTTATGTGAAGAATTTTTTTGGCCCAAGATCTTCCTTCCAGAATCTAATAGTAAATACAACTAACAATAATAGTGGGAATACTGGAGAAGGGAGTCCCACTGGTCAAACGTTTTGTCCAGGAGTGCCAAGAGCCAAAATAATGGCTGGAAACGATATTAAGTTTCCGATATTTAATGGAAATGGGTTAGAAGACCCTGAGAAACACTAGTTTCTATGTGAAGTCGTATGGGAAGTGCGAAAATTCCAAATTGATAGAATAAAGAAGGTGAATATGATCACAACCCTTAGGGGTGGTGCACTGGATTGGTATATGAATTTTTCTATAGTTCCCGTGGGAATCACGCAGAAAAAACTCAACCAAATTCGAGTTGGACTAATAGGTGAATTATGAAAACCAAAATCTGAGTCATAGTGCATCACAAAGATTAAATAGATTAAGAAGTTATCTACAGATTTTGTCTGGGACTTTGACCAGATATTTAAGACATCAATGGCTAAAATAAGCTTTCAGATGTCGGACCTACAGCACAAATAATGGTTCATTGCAACGTTTTTGCTGCACATTTGAATTCCACTGATGCAACAAAATATTGTATTGTAGACTAAAGCTCTGGAGATAACAATGAAGTTGGAATCCTTGCCAATTGGAGAGAATGGTGCAGGAATGATGCAAATTGAGTCGCTACTAGTGAACCTTACACTGCAGCTCCAAGAAATTAATAAAGGTAAATATATCCAAGAAGAACTCTGGTGTACCAGATGCAAAGCTAAGGGACACCATAAGGATAATTTCCTAATGTTTATAAATTACGTCGCATCAGGAGCATCAAATCCAATAAATATGTCACCTCCCCAACCCTCCGACCGGCGAAGAGGACGCGATGAAACACCAATACATCCAGGCAAACAGCCCCATGAACATGGATAGAGATAAATGTTGAAATTGAAAGATTGACATAATGCATAACAGGAATGATAAGATGCATAATCCATCCTACAAGGACTCATAATTCATCAACATATAGCAGAAGCAAACATATGCATTCCAACATTCAACATGTTCATCATTTCACATAATACAGTAGATATATTGTAGAGATGAAAAAATCAGGATTACTTATCTTTTGATGAAGAACTCGCCCGCAACCAGCTACGTTGCTGCAACGTTCCACCCAACCATAGGCCAGTGTGCTCATCAATCTCTCAGCAACGCTGCCACCTCCGAGCTGGGCATGATTCCTCAAGGAATAAGGGTCAATGCAGGCTTACACATAGCCAAGGTTTTCCAACACATAGCCAAACCCACACCATAGGGTTCACCAGGTTGTCAAGGATCTAGGATAGGCTAATGCTAAGCTGGTGGACTCAACACCAGCCTTCCCAAGCATACCCAGCCTCTAATCCTACTCTCAACAGTCCGAATACCAACCATTGCACACCACAGCAAAACAACCACTCAGGGCTCTGTGATGAAGGAAAAGACAACCGGGGACAGTCCCAAACAAAATATGAAACATAGCTCAAGCCCACAAGGCAACTCAGAGTTTTTCTTGGCCCTTGTGTGGCCAAAACAACTCAACAATAACCCAAAATCAGGGCGCATCAACAGCCACAAACTCCAAATGAATGATGGCAACAATCCAAAGCCAACAATGGATAATAAAAAGAACTCCCAGCATAGCCATGGGAAACTCAGCCAACAGCTATGGCAATCAACAGCCAACCCAACAACCGACCACCCATAACACACAATTACTCAATGCAGTCGCTGAAGAAAACTACACAGAGAAGAATGGAGAAGGAAGGAGGACAAACTCTCCACCTGTGCGCAAAGGAAAAGACATAGTCCAAAATGGAAGAAGGAAACACACACTGTCCGAATGGAAGAAAAATCGAACTCTCAACAGCATCCAAAATCTTGGAAGAACCACAGCAACCCAAAACATGGGTGAAATCAACAGCAAGCATAAATCGTGTAATAAAACCACGGCTATAACACATACCAGCAGAAATCGGGCCCTTGAGGCCGTTCTACCTGCTCGATGCATGCACAAAACCATAGAAGAACCCCGACTGGTGCATGAGGGAAAATGAACATATCAACAATCCCTGTGTGGGGATGAACAAACCCGGCCTAAGTGCGCACAGATGAACAAACTTCCCCTCTGGGTGAAGAAGATGAACAGACACGGCGAGTAATTCCTAGCAGTGGAGGGAGTGGAGAGTGAATGCTTCCTCTGCCCCCATGCGACGTGAGGAGGAAGAATCCGCTGGTGGAGTGGGCACGTGGGAAAGGACTGACAGTCCTGCCACAACCACCACCACTCAGTAATAACTACCTCAACCATCCACAACAAGACATTCAAGAGGTTGAATGAGACAAGGAAGATGGCAAATCAAAACAAGGTGGCAACACATGGGTTTTTCTCCCCCATAGACCAAGGTTTGACATCCCCCACCCTTATCCTTTGGAATCATGCCCTTTTCATTTTTAACATTGCACTGCTGTAGCTGGTTGTGGGTTTATTATTAATTGATGTGCGTGTTTACATGATGCCAAACTATGATGTGCCAAATAGCACGATATACCATCGACAACTATCCCCGTGTCGGAACATACACAACCAAATCGATGGTGGGTCTTTTGCCTTTAGCTCATCACCACAATTAATTACATTATATACATCATGCAAATGGGGTCAAAACCAGGGTGTTACATTCCCCTCCCCCTTGGAATAACACCGTCCGCGGTGTTCCAATACATAGGAATACATATACAATACATATACAATTGCACATCAAAATTTCAAAATTTTTGTAGATCTGTCCCACGTTCAATCATTTACTTTGAACGTTCAAGACCAAGCCCCTCAGCTTCCACGGACTTGTCCTACTGGTTCTCAGCTTCCAGCTTATCCCGAAGTCTAGGAACTTTGCGGCTATTGCCCTCATCATGTTCCCTCATTGGGTAGTCCTAGCGTAAATGATGTCCTCTGCATTCCCAGCATTTCACTGGATGCTTCATCTTTACCCGCTCAATTTCCTTTGAGTCTTCATGCCTGGACCATTTCTTATCGGGTCCCTTGGACGAATGTCCCATCACTGATCCACCTTCCTTTCCTTTTCCGATTGCTCCCAGAAGGATTTTCACCTCCCTTTGCAAACCAATAGAGTCTTGCAAAATCTGGTGGTTCATTTCATTCTGCCTTTTCTGTATCTTGAGCATCTCCCCAAGATTTTCTTGGGTCTTGGAAATCATTTGAAGGAGACTTCCAGCCAAGTCTAGCAACTTTTGATCTGCTGCCATGATCAATGTGCACCACCAGGTTTCACTTTTCTCACCTGTGAAATGCACCATTGAAATTTTATCAGACCAAGCATAATATAGACATTAAAATCAGTCAGTTAATTACCCAATTGGCATGATAGTCCAAGCCTCATCAAGGATACTTTCATATTTTTCATGCCTTCCCAATAGGCACACGAACTCATTCATGTCCATTCTTGGGCAGGGAATTAACCACTCCAGCATTCAGAATTTACCTTCAGCAAAAACACACATTCCATTTTCAGTCATACATGCATTCAACAATCTTTTGTTTTCACAATGCATAAATATATATGTATATATATATATATATATAATCAAAAGGAAAGAGAGAGTCGCAAGAGTTTTTCCCTCTGTTTTGTTTCATCCTAGAACCCACACCACTGCGGTGGCTTTTCATGCTCTCAGCCTCTTTCACTTCACCGTGAATGCTGGACCAATCCTTCTTGGTCATGAAACTTAGTGTCTTTGGTCTATTCCAGACCTCTAAACCATGGAGTCTCTCCACATGGTTTGTCTCAACTGCTAGGAACCTCACGGTCTCACTAGCACCTTTTTCATTGCCGCTCAATCTGAGCTTTCTAGGACAGTCACATGTCCACATGCACCCCTAGGATGCTCTCATAGTCCTTGCTTCCAGCGATACCTATATCCAAACATTGAATAGATTCTCATGTTTAGTTTATTCTCATCGGTTTTTATCTCTAGAACAAGAGCTTAAAACAACATAACCAAATCATATACACATGTATATTCATAAGCAAAATAATCCAATACTTATTTGTATTGTATGTTTCCTCGTTGGTCCACAGGATCCTGCTTCGCTTTGCAAGCCTTGGGATCGCCTATGGACTTGGATGTTAGGTCAGCACGCAGGCTTCTCCTCAACATCAAATAATTAATGTCCAACCAGTACATCCTCATGTCGACTGGGTTTGGAACTTTACCATGACCATTTCTAGGTGTAGGATCTACTATGGATCCCCAGGCATATAACAGCCCAACATACACTTATACCAACATACACTTATATCAACAATAACCCTTACTCCGCAACCCCTCACAACAACCATTTACCTTTTACCTTTTACCTTTTACCTTTAGGGTGCAACACCCAACTGCATCTGTTTAGCCTGTCAACACAAGCACACGCAATATAGGCAAACTCATCAGCGTTATTGCTCTAAAGCTGAAATCATATTTCATATTATTCACTATCAAGTATTGAGACACTAGGAGTGCGTCCACCCCCTAGGGTGTAATCAATATTGAAAACCATTTCATGATCCAACATCGGAAAAGTGTGCACTCTTTCTCGGTGTGTGCCATGTAGGCCCTATTCATACTCAAGCAATCAGTCATCATGGAAATAAAATCAAAACATGTTTTGCATATGGAATTTAACAATTAAACATGCATATTCTTAGCAAGGGTCATAGAACACTTATCCATTTGCCGACGCAGTATTCCTTCTCTGAGTTGACAGTCCCTCGGTTGGCCATATCAACTCCTTTTTACATTTCATACCCACACATGTCTTACCGACATAATTTATACCATCTCACTCATGTTACTACCAAACATGCAATGCAGATGAGACATTTCCAAAATGTCCAATGGCATTTCACCCGAAACCCATTTCCAAGATAAGGGAAAACATTCCCATGAAGTTTGGCTCCTGCAGGCCATCACACATGATCTTCCTGCAGTGTGTACCCCTGGAACATTCATCAAATAGCCAAACAGTCAATCATTATCTGATAATACAATCCAAATTGATTGTTACACAACCAAGAAATTACATTAGTAATTAAATTCAATAAGAATTTGCAACTCTGTCTACTACAGAAATTAAATTTGCTTGGCAATGAGGTGATCCTCATTTGTGGGTCTCTCATAAGTAGCACTACTATGCCCGTTATAATTTTATGCTTACTGGCATAAAATGAATACCCACTTACCATGCGTCCTCCTAACACAATCTTATACAAGCCAACAGTGATTAGTATTCGTCAGCAATTTCTTAAATCTGAAATTCACAATTCGAATTTAACAACCCATTATGCATACCAACTATTTTTACAACCATGAGACTCTTCTCATAAGGTTTGAATTTTTCACATGGTAGATTCTGGCATTGGTCAGGGTCTTACCTCTCACTGCCATGCTCGAACTAATCTACCTGAAACCTGAGCTTCAATCAACCAAACACAATCTTATGCAAGCCAATAGTGACTAGTAGTTGTCAGCAATTTCTTAAATCCGAAATTCACAATTCAAATTTAACAACCCATTATGCATACCAACTAATTTTACAACCATGAGACTCTTCTCATAAGGTTTAGCTCTTTCACATGGTATATTCTGGCATTGGTCAGGGTCTTACCTCTCACTGCCATGCTCAAAATAATCTACCTGAAACATGAGCTTCAATCAACCAAACACTTGGTAAGTCTGGATGCATATAACCTTCTCATTGCTAAAACCATCACTGAATCATTTTCAGAATTTATAAAATTCAAATACTTCTAGCTGTTAGTCACATCAATATTTACCAAAACTCATTTACTTCATGCAATCATCATCATACTAACATTTGCAAGGCATAGTCACATCATTCATGCAATTAAATGAAATGTTTAGATACTCCTTACTTCACAAGCGTATCATTTGTACCACCTTGCTCTTCCATAGAGAATTTCTGGTGGCCAATTGATCATGACTATCCTGCAATCATAACAACCTTTGAAATGGTTCCTGAATTGTCATCAATTCATCATTTCAGTCATTAGTCATTCATAATATCACATGCACTCATCTCAATGCATTCATGCAATATATCACAACATTTGCACCTATACTTATGCAATCAGTCACTCACACCCTTCATATGCATACATTCAATGTATAACTATGAGATTCATAAAATATTCGTAATGCATATCCACTCAATGCTACCTTGCATTGATTCAGGAATACTATGCATTCAACATACCATGCATAGCCTAACCATGACTACTTCATATAGGATGCATTATTGTAACCAAGATCATCAGCATATATAGGCATGACACCTTTCTATATTCAAATATCCACATGGTACAAGGTCTCTTACCTTTACCACTCCTTGGAATTTGTCATAATCAAACTCTTACCTTCATGGGTCCTACTTACACCCTTGACATGACCAATTTGGTTGGTCCTTGCAGGAGATTGCAGAATTTGCTCACCAACTTTTGTTATGGACTTGTTGCCTTATCCCTTCCTCCAAAGGGTTGCTAGTCACATTCATCAGCATCAGCAACATACTCATCCGAGTCCATGTCATCATTGGATTTTTCCACTAATGCCAACATAAAAGCAATGATTATCATTAGTGGTTTATTATAGATGTATAATCCTTAGTATCCTATGTATGCAAAGCATATCCTCATGCATTTCAATTATAAAACTTAGGAAATGTAGTTATAATCATCAAGATAGGGTTTTAAGGAAACTTCCCTTTTCCAGTCTTTCATCCTTGCATGGAACTACTCTTCCACACAATAGTTGGTTTGAATTCATAGTCTTGCTACCTCTGGGCATGCAACTTTCCATATTTGTCCATCTGATAGCAGCGGCCGCCCTTAGCACTTTGCTGCTCCATGCTCATATTTTGGTGATTTTCCCTTGTTCCCTACTGGATAATATTTCCAATGCCTATCCACATGCTTCATTCCGACCTCGGGTGTGGAAACTACACCACTTCTAAAAATGAATATTTTCACCAAATCTCTGCATTTTTACACACAACTACATCTTGGTCTGAGTGCCAACTTCAGCCCTGTAACCCATTGAAAATAGCTGAAAATCCCACTGGAAAATAGTCGAAATCTGCTGGAAAATCCCATTTGAAAAACTCAAATTTTTCCTTGTGCAGAATCGGCTCTCATCTTGGGTTTTCTTCCGCCATTTCGAATCCCCAAACAGCTAACATCTTCTATTTTCTTCCGATGTTTGCCACCGCATCGGCTTCTTGAACAACTAACCTTTTCCAACGGTTTCCATACTTAGACGAATTTTCAAAACTTCGTCTTTCTTCTCCTTTATTTCGTCGACGGCATTGGAAGTCCTTTTGGCTAACTGAGTCGACGTATCGGCTGCTTAAACAGCTAACGTCTTCAGATGATAACACTTAGAAATTTTTTTAATTTTCCTACTGTCGGAAACCGAATCCACTACCGCATCGACGTTTTAGTCCTTAAGGCATCCGCAACAGCGGATAGACAACCGCTAAATTCTTCCGCAGTGTCGGCGAACCCAACACCTATTTTCTGCCGACGGACGCTGAACACTTAGAAAAATTTTAAAATTTTCCCTCTTCGCCGCTTGATCAGCTCAACTTTCTTCTTTCGGCAACTTAGTACCTTCCGCAGCTGCAATGGCGAAACACAATCCTGGATCTTCTCTCGATCGGCGGCCCAATCTGCTATGGCATGACCCTATCGACGTCGACAGTCTTTTTACATCGGAAGTCTAGTGCTTTTGGCTTCTGCAATGGTGGGTGCACGAACAACTTTCCGCTTTCGATGGCCGGTAATTTCTATACTTAGAAAAATTTTAAACTTAACTTTCTTACGGCGTCAGCGATCAGACGACTTACCCGTCGGACGCGTAGTCGCTTAGCCATCCGCAACAGCGAACGCTCGAACAACTATTTTCTTTCGACGGACACTTAGACAATTTTCCGCGATTTTCTTTCAAACTGCTCTCCGTCGGACGCACTTTTGTCTAATTCTTCCGCTACATCGGAAGTCCGTTCCACTAACTCTTCCGCTATGTCGAAATTCTTTCCCACTAAGTGTTCCGACGATCCGACCGTTCCAACACTTAGAAATTTTTTTGGAAGTTTTGCTGTCTTCAAATTTTGATCTCTGCTGGGTAGAAGGAAATTCTGCTTCTGTCACTATACCTTGGTGGTCCATTCAGGCCCATGCTGCAACACGAGCTCTGATACCACGCTGTCACCTCCCCAACCCTCCGACCGGCGAAGAGGACGCGACGAAACACCAATACATCTGGGCAAACAGCCCCATGAACATGGACATAGATAAATGCTGAAATTGAAAGCTTAACATAATGCATAACAGGAATGCTAAGATGCATAATCCATCCTACAAGGACTCATAATTCATCAACATATATTGGAAGCAAACATATGCATTCCAGCATTCAACATGTTCATCATTTCACATAATACAGTAGATATATTGCAAAAATGAAACAATTAGGATTACTTATCTTTTGATGAAGAACTCGCCCACAACCAACTACGTCGCTGCAACATTCCACCCAACCATAGGCCAGCGTGCTCATCAATCTCTCAGCAACTCTCCCACCCCCGAGCTAGGCATGATTCCTCAAGGAATAAGGGTCAATGCAGGCTTACACATAGCCAAGGTTTGCCAACACACAGCCAAACCCACACCATAGGGTTCACCAGGTTGTCAAGGAGCTAGGATAGGCTAATGCTAAGCTGGTGGCCTCAACACCAGCCTTCCCAAGCATACCTATCCTCTAATCCTACTCTCAACAATCCAAAGACCAACCACTGCACACCGCAATAAAACAACCACTCACGGCTTTGTGATGAAGGCAAAGACAACCGGGGACAGTCCCAAACAAAAGATGAAACACAGCTCAAGCCCACAAGGCAACTCAGAGTTGTTCTTGGCCCTTGCGTGGCCAAAACAACTCAACAGCAACCCAAAATCAGGGTGCATCAACAGCCACAAACTCCAAATGAATGATGGCAACAATCCACAGCCAACAATGGATAATAAAAAGAACTCCCAGCATAGTCATGGGAAACTCAGCCAATGGCTGTGGCAATCAACATCCAACCCAACAATCGATCACCCATAACACACAATTATTCAACGCAGTCGCTGAAGAAAACTACACAGACAAGAATGGAGAAGGAAGGAGGACAAACTCTCCACCTGTGCGTAAAGGAAAAGACATAGTCCAAAACGGAAGAAGAATAGGACTCTCAACAGCATCGAAAATCATGGAAGAACCACTGCAACCCAAAACGTGGGTGAAATCAACAGCAAGCAGAAATCGTGGAATAAAACCATGGCTATGACACATACCAACAGAAATTGGGCCCTTGAGGCCATTCTACTTGCTCGTTGCATGCACAAAACCATAGAAGAACCCCGACTAGTGCATGAGGGAAAATGAACAGATCAATGATCCCTGTGTGGGGATGAACAGACCCGACCTAAGCACGCGCGGATGAACTGACTTCCCCTCTGTGTGAGGAAGATGAACAGACACGACAAGAAATTCCTAGCAGTGGAGGGAGTGGAGAGTGAATGCTTCCTCTGCCCCCATGTGACATGAGGAGAAAGAATCCGCTGGTGGAGTGGGCACGTGGGCAAGGATTGACAGTCCTGCCACAACCACCACCACTCAGCAATAACTACCTCAACCATCCACAACAAGACATTCAAGAGGTTGAATGAGACAAGGAAGATGGAAAATCAAAACAAGGTGGCAACACATGGGTTTCCCCCCCCCATAGACCAAGGTTTGACATCCCCCACCCTTATCCTTTGGAATCATGCCCTTTTCATTTTTAACGTTGCACTACCGTAGCTGGTTGTGGGTTTATTATTAATTGATGTGCGTGTTTACATGATGCCAAGATATGATGTGACAAATAGCACGATATACCATCGAAAACTATCCGTACCGAAACATACACAACCAAATCGATGGTGGGGATTTTGCCTTTAGCTCCTCACCACGATTAATTACATTATATACATCATGCAAACGGGGTCAAAACCGGGGTGTTACAAAATACACAAGGAGCTCCTTGGTGTAGAATATGTCAAAATTGATGCCATCGATTAGAAGAGTGATTGTACTTGCAGAAGATTGTAAGTACACCAACTAATCTGTATTGTAAATTTTGTAAATCCATAGGCCATGATGAGAAGGACTGCAGAGCGTTCCATCTACTACAAGACAAAATAGTGGATACGTACTTGATGAATAATGAAGAGAAGATGCAAGCTAAGCGAGCACAAGCTCAATATCCACCAGATCAATGTCAACAAAATCTATATCCTCAACCCCAATATCAACAAAATCAGTATCCACAACAACAAAACCCGCAAACTAGAGGGGGTGGCAATTTTTAGGGCTGAGGACAACAATGAGGAGGAATATCTGGTCGTGGAAGAGGCCAAAACATATGTTCTAATTGTGGACAACCAAAACATTTTTCTCGGGACTGTACGAGTCCCGTGAAGTCATGTTCATATTGTAAAGCTACCGACCACACTCTTGAGGAATGTCCTCAAATTATTGCTAAGTGGCATGCCAAGAATATGGGAAATCCAATTCCTCTGTAGAATCCTAATTTGAACCCCAACCAGAATATTCAAAAGATATTTGTTGAGCCAAGGAAACCAAATATTGTTTTTGTATTAAGAAGAGGTGCTGCTACTAGGGAACACCAAGATACACAGCGGGGACAACCGTAGGTGAGGCTGACGAAACAAAAGAAAGCGTCATTCAAATTCGAGAAAGAGAAGGAGTTTTTCTTAGATGCGTGACCAAAATTCATTGACAAGAATCAAGTGTCGAATTATGGAAGACCAATAGTGGGAATTCCTGAGAGGTTTGACTAGCTATTCTGAAAGCAACCGATGGGAAAGGTTAGTAAGCTTAAATAATTCTTCAAAATTTTCTTATCGCTAATACATGATAAAGAGGTTGTCATAGAATTTATAGCCCTAATAGAAGAAATTCAAGAAGATATGTGACCAGACAGAACAATTAACTATGTCAGAAAAATATTAAAGATCGATAATGAGTTAAGAATGACTTCCCAAATAGGATATTATGATATGTACTGTATAATTCTGGACTTGGGCTCTCATGTCAAAATTTTGACAAGACAAACATGGGAAATCATGGGGAAACCATGACTATAGGGTATCCCATTTAGCTCATATTAGGGAATCAGTCGAAATTCCTATTTACCAGTCAAATGACTCAAGTTTCTGTCAAGGTAGAAGACCTGAGAACATATGTTGAATTTGAAGTAATCAACATTGTCGACAATACAAATTCATATCCTACACTTTTTAGGATTGACTGGGTGATTGACAATCAGACCATTATATACTTTAAGAAAATAATATTAACATTTGAATATTTTGAGCTAAGAGTGGTCACACCAATTGATTTGCTAGAAGGTCAGAGATACACTGAGCCAATAAAATGTGAAGGACAAGGCAATTAACTAGACCATATATATAGCACCATTTCTATAGGAGATGATTATATAAATCCACCAGCTAATGGAAAGCTTAGTTGGAGGAGTGTTAGATCTTGTACATCATATTTTGGTGAAGCATTGGAAAACTGGCAGAATAGGATGCACGAAGTATCCATGATAAGATGCGCAAGAATTACACGATATGTGCGACGGGTAGGAATCGAGGTATGTGATATACCCACATATGAAGGTTTACCTAACCTTTCATCTTTTCTAACATAATTTCAAGCAAAAGTCAAATATTTGCAGTGCTCTTCCACCCTGGACTTTGTGTTGAAAGCTACACCTGCTAGATGGTGGGGTACACATAAAAAAACTATCTCTGAATGGCCAGAATGTCGAAGATTGATGGAGATAATATTTGGAGAAGAGATCATTTATATTGGTCAAAAGTATACATGATTGACTAATCATGTCGAACATATTGAGTATTGTCATGCGACATGGGAGGCATGTCTGTGACACGAATGGGTTCATCACTTCATACATACACTAGAGATTATACCGTATCATGTCCCCATATTTTGGGACAGTAAAAGTGTTGACCATGCTAAGTTCCTAGAGGCTCAAAATTGATATTAATTATTCCTCCTAGTATAAATTTTTCTAATAATTGTTTTAGGGCATGTATTTAATTTTATTTTAGCAATTTTATTTATGATGTAAAATAATGACGTGGAATTAAGGCTTCCATGTTAGGAGGGCACATTGGGGAAATCTAGTCAACTTACCTTGGTGAAAATAAGAAAGTCCATGTCTGCAACATTTCAGCTAATGCAGAATCCAGAAAGATTCGTCCTAGCCTTGTTTCAGCTACGTGTGTTTTGGATACGAAGCTCAAGATAGTAATTCTGAATATGCATTGTAATGGCCCTCGAAGCCTCTTTGCCAGTCTCTAATTAAAATTTTAACCGTTTTTGTAAAAATAAAAATAAAAATAATAAAGTCCATGACAAAATCAAAAAACATAATAAAGGGAAGTTCCCTAAAAGTAGAAAAAAGCAGACAGAGGTAAAAGCAAGAAAGTCTTTCAAAGGGGAGGGCGCAGTTTCCTCTTATGGAGCTTAGAAAAGTTGTAACAAAAAAGTAGGAAATTTTTTGAAGGAAAGAAAAGGTTCCCTTATGACCCAGGAAAATCATAAAGTTGTCATAACTCAAAAGAAGCATCTTCTAACTAAGGGAGGGCACAGTTTCTAATTGTGACGGATGATTTGGAATTGGAAACAATTCCACATGGTCCTCACAGGTCACCATTGGCCTTAACTTACTAAGCAGGTCATCCAGAAGAATATTAAAGATAAATTAGATCCCATTGATTCATTTTTGATGATTTGATATTGTGGTTATTTTATGTGAGCATCCTCTCTGAGTGTTGTGCCTCAGACCATTGGGTGATGATCCCCAAACACCTCCTCCCTTCTCTTGCATCTCCCTTTCAATCTATTCCAGGTATATGGAGCACTAATGTAATCCAGTGAATCTTATTACAGAATTATATTACAGCATCCATCACTACAACTCGAGCTCTATTGAAGCATATGCTTCACCTATGCTCCCAGGCCTCTTCCACTGAGAATTGGGGCCTCCTTCCCATAATTTTGGAGACTCCTTTGTATTGTTAAATATATCATATTAATTATGATATATGAACAGATTATAACTATTATAATTTACTTCCTCAAGTCTAAATAAATCTGTCATCAAATATTACCTTCTTTATTTCACATTAAAAGTCTACTTTATCAGCATAGTGGGGGAATTTGATGAATTTCAGTGCAATAAAGATTTTATGAGGATGTGGGAGTGATTGAGTGGTTTATTTATGTTAAATGGAGTGATATATATCTCTTTAATATTTCATGTCCATACATAAATCAATCTTCAATTATTTATTTGCTCAATTTCAGACCCTAGCTAGAAAGCTAGTATTAAAAAACTAGTTTTACCATTACTTGCATAAACAGAGTTTTGCTCACCCAAAAACTAATATGTAAGTTCCTGTGGGTCACTGAAATACCCAAGTACCCATACATAAATACATAACCTTGTTTCATTGTGTCCATCTTGTGTTTTAGAATCCTCCTCTGCGTAGGGTCTCTCTAGGCCAAAACTGCCAAAAATCCCAAAATCACTCGAAACTCCCTAGAACTATCTGGAACTTCCCAAAATTGTTATAAAAAGTAAATAAAATTATTTTAAGACTTAATATCACCTCTTCAATTTAAATAATCCTTTTTTAGGAAGATGTATTGATATTCCCTAGTTTCACGATTTTGTGACCTAGCAGCATGAAAGTAAGCTTTCGCGGTGCGGATTCTGAAATATCAGTGGTCCCATATATAAATTTTTTAGGGAAATTTATTTCCAAATATTCACTCACTCTTTATTTATCTCCTCTTCCCACTCTTGTCCTCTGCAAAATTTCCTTGAAGAAACCCTTGTTTTTCCCAATCCGAGAAGGCTTTGTGTGAACCAATTAAAGATTACAGAATTAAAGAGTTCAGGTCTGCACACAAGGATTAGGACATTACAGTGGTATCAAATCTCTTTATTGGGATCATACTATGTAAATAAATCTCTCACTGAAGAAATTTGCAGCCATGTCATACTATGAGGATGACTATGATGAGCAGTATGAAGAATACTGCAGACAATATGAAGAAATCATATATGTTGATGGAATCCTAACAAAACATAAATATGATGAAGAATATTGGCCATCATATGGAAAATATATCAGATCTGATTCTCCAATGGTTAAGAAAGACTAGACAAAGATAATGGAAGCATGTGAAAACATGCGTAGTTGCTACAAGGAGTATCTGGCCTTGCGTAAGAAAATTTGTGCAGACATTACTTTCAAGGAATATATTTATTTCCAGTATGGATTCTGGCCCAAATATTTGGATGAGAATTCTTTCAATATCATCCAATAATCCATGGAGGAACCAAGCTGTTCCAACTATGTGAGTGAAGAAGAAAAAAAAGAAGCCAAAAGGGAAGATGCAGCAGAGCCATCTGTTGGTCCAACCATTATGAGGTTGTTTGGGTGTTCTTCTAGTAGATATTCCAAAAGTGGTGATATGAGTACTATTTCAGAGAATGAAGTTTCATCAATGTTCTTGGAGAATAAATATCCATTAACAAACCATCCTTCAAAGGAGAATGTCATGAACCTTCCAGAGGAAGAAGCATGTAGTGCTTCTAATGGAAGTGTTGATGAGGAAAAAGAAGAAGGGCCTGTTGGTCCAAATATTTTGAATAGGAAATATGAAGAGGAGCATGAGGTCCCAAAACCATTCTCAATCATGGAAAAGGGACATGAATCACTTATTTCTTCAAGTTATCAAGGAAAGGAAAATATCCATGAGGTGAAGTGCAAATCACCGCAGGCTGGTTGCATAAGAGGAGAAGTTGAAGAGGAATGCACTTCAAGCTTCTTGGTGGGTGATCTCCAAATCGCTGCTCAATATGTGGGATTATTTATGGCTGAAGATATATATTTTGGATCATATCCAAAATATGATTACAAATCAAATTTACAGTCACCTCAGGAGCCACATACAGAAGAAGAAATCCATACCACACCACTTGGGTGTGAAGTAGAAATTTTGGTGGAAGAAAAGGCCATCATAGTGTCTGTACAAGAAGAGGATAATGTGAAGAACATGTGTGATGAAGGTTCTGATTTTTGTAGGAGTAAAGTTCATTTACATCCCTCTAATCCATGTAAATACAAAAAAATTACACTTGTATCTAAGGACTACAAGAGGAAGGCAAATTATGAGGGAGATAAATTCACTCCTAGTTTCTCTATGGTGGATCACACAATTAGTGCAAATAAGGGTGAGGGTGTGAATGGAGATAATATGGTGAAGGAATATTTTGGATCAGATCCAAAATAAGAAGAAATATCAGATCTGAATTCCTTATTTGAATTTCTCAATGAAGTGGAAGACAAGCCCCCACCATCTAGGTGTGAACTACGAAATCTGAAGGAGAAAAATCTGATGCAAAGGGATGCACATAGTTCTGAATTTTGGACTCTCTTGCATCATGATGAAGTTGAATCCACATCATGGGAGAGGATTTAACTCACTAATAATCCAATCCCACTATCACCATTGTGGAGAGCTATGGGCCATCTAGTCTTGCAGGTGGGAAAGCAAAAAGAAATATTCATAAAGATAAGTGCAAGTCACAGAAAGAAAATTGCAGGAAAGAAGAAGGGGGTGATTTTCCTCAAGAACCCCACTCATTTACTTGGCCTTTGAAAATGGATTAAAAGAATATTTAAAAGGATTTACAACTTCTCCAAGACACACCTTCTTCAGTGGCACACCAATGTTCGATAGCTTCTTCATTGGAAGATCAATCTTCTCTTGAATCCAAGGAGGAGATGCAGGAGGCATTGTCTACAATACAAGGGGAATTCTTATAATTTATTTCTAATAGAGATGATTTGATTGATATTGCTGATGTGTTTCATGGAGCATCCTTGAAGGATGGAGAATAAATTTGCAAGCTCACACAAGATTTGTTGACCACCCAAGATTCCTTGAAGAGCACTCAATGTGCACTCCAAGAATCTAAGATGGAGATAGAGAAACTTCATAAAAAGTTGAAAAGGTATTACCTACCCTCCTACACACCATTCAGCCATCTTCACAAGGCTGATTGCATTCTTGAATAGAGAGAGGAATCTCATGAGATGGTGGATCATGAGATGCACTTAGATTTGCATGTGCTTGTAAAAATCTATGAAGAAGAGAATATTGGCCAAGCAGTCATTGAGGTTGAGAGGAAGGATGAAGTGTTCTTCTCTACCATAAATATGGCTGATCACATTCCTTATGGATCAGAAAATAAAATTCCTTATTCATTCATTGATTGGGTGAATAGAGACACCTTTGAAGTGAAGAAGGTGAGAGATGAAGAATATAATTTCTGAAATAGATTTTTTGTTGTGACCGACATTGTCTTGGCATGTGGGCAGCCACAAGGATTTAATTTGAAGCTATTGGATACCTTCCATACACATGCACATGAGGTGCATTCTGATTTTTTTTTCTTGAGGACTGTACAAACAAGTTTGATGAGAACCAAGCACTTGGCCTTTTCCAGAAAAAACTGGAATTGTTTCCTGAAAAGAATCTCTTCCCCATGGGAGATTCAGATGAGGATGAAGATGTGGCATCCATAAGTTGGGTGGATAAGTATTGCAGAGATATGATTCACAGTTCTACCCACACATCTATTTCAGCCTCATCAAGGGAGAATGAAATTTGGGAGAAGTAATTTCCCTTGTTGGTGCAACAGGAAGAGCTGGAGGCTTTCCTAGGTGCTCGTGATGACTTGTGGAATGCACCATCACCCTCGCATCATCCACATAGGCACATACTGTTGTCACTTGCAGGGATGATTTTAAGGAACCATACTTATTTAAAAGTGTATAAATGTTGGCGAATATTACGAATTCTTAAAACACGAACTATAAAATGTTTGGCAATATTTTTCAAAAAATATTTTAATTTCCAAGGATTTTATATAGTTTATATAATAATTTGGCGATTTTTAGGGTGAAAAAAGTTTACCCCATCAAAATTGGGCAAAACAAGGCTTCAAAAATTGCAAAATGGCGAAACTTTTTTTCGATAAAACCCCCTAAAAATAGCCTATGGTCTAAATTTTGCCCCTAAAATTATCCCTGGTCACTTGATGCCATTCAACCACATGTGGATTGGGTGGAAGATTAAATTTCACACATGGAGTCTTCTTACAGAAAAATTTCTGCTCATGAGCTGTGGAAGCTAGGTAAGCAATCAATCTGCCAAGAGGAGTTGATGAGAAAAACATATTGCATCAAGTGGTCTTGGTGGAAGAAATACACACAATTGGATGGATTCTTATACCCTATGACCAGTGCTAGAGAGTTGAGACATTGGAAGTGTTCGCATGAACCTTTTGGTTGGGGTGTCAGTATCCTCTCAGATTGGATGATGGGACACTTATTTATTTTTCCTGCTTGCATTTTTGGATATAATTGTGATGCATCATCTTATTATGAGCAATTTGGGCATTCTTGTTGGTTGGATGATGCCTATACTCATTGGGGTTGGACATGGGACTCACACCTATGTCTTTGCAAAAACATCATTGTGATATTCAATGCTGATGTGCATCAAGCACATAAGGAACTTTATGTTGGGTGGGGAAATCTGACAGATTTCCAACTTTGCATTGAGAATTTCCAGTTTTCAGTGCAATGGTATGATTTCCACAGCATGAATGTAATTTCCTTTGATGATAAATTTGTATGGTGGATTCTAATGTTTGGATACTTATAGTTGAGGAAATGGAATCCAGGCATAAATTTTCTTGATAAGTTGTGTGGGAAGGAATTCTCACTGAATGGGGTGCAATGCAAACAATGGGACCCTGGCATTGCTTGTTTTGGAATAACTTTATAGGCTGGATTGATGAAGCAAGTAAACATTTTTGCACAATGGATTCATGCCCCAGTTCTCCTACATGATGAACAAATTTTCAGCACTCTGGAGTTCTTCTGCTTGAGGACAAGAATATTTGGGAGGGGAGGACTATCATGTCCCCATATTTTGGGACATTAAAAGTGTTTACCATGCTAAGTTCCTAGGGGCTCAAAATCGATATTAATTATTTCTCCTAGGATAAATTTTTCTAATAATTGTTTTAGGGCATGTATTTAATTTTATTTTAGCATTTTTATTTATGATGAAAAATAATGATGTGGAATTAAGGCTTCCATGTCAAGAGGGCACATTGGGGAAAGCTAGTCAACTTGCCTTGGTGAAAATAAGAAAGTCCATGACAAAAGCAAACAGGAGAATAAAGGGAAGTTGCCTAAAAGTAGAAACAAACAGATAGAGGTAAAAGCAATAAATTATTTCAGAGGGGAGGGTACAGTTTCCTCATATGGAGATCAGAAAAGCTGTAAGAGAAAAGTAGGAATGTTTTTGAAGGAAAGAAAAGGTTTCCTTATGACCCAGGAAAAGCAGAAAGATGTCATAACTCAAAAGAAGCATATTTTTACTAAGGGAGGGCACAGTTTCTAATTGTGAAGGATGATTTGGAATTGGAAACAATTCCACATGGTCCTACTTGCCAAATTTCCCAAAGGGGCCGCTTATGTGGCTAGGGTTAGGTCACTCATGGGGTTGACTTGATCTCACAGGTCACCATTGGCCTTAACTTACTAAGCAGATCATCCAGAAGGATATTAAAGGTAAATTCAAGAAAATTTATTCATTTTTGATGATTTTATATTGTGTTTATGCTATGTGATCATACTCTCTGAGTGTTGTGCCTCAGACCATTGGGTGGTGATCCCCAAACCCCTCCTCCCTTCTCTTCCATCTCCCTTTCTATATATTTTAGTTTTATGGAGCACTAATGTCAGAAATTGAAGCTTATTCCATAATTTTATTACATCCTCCATCACTACAAGTCGAGCTCTAGTGAATCACATGCTTCACCTATGCTCCCAGGCCTCTTCCAGTGAGGATTCGGGCCTCCTGCCCATCATTTCGGAGCCTCCTTTGTATTGGTCAGTCTATCATATTAATTATGATATATGAACATATTATAAATCTTATATTTTAATTCCTCAAGTCTAAATAAATCATTCATCAAATATTACCTTCTTTATTTCACATTAAAAGTCTGCTTTATCAGCATAGTGGGGGAATTTGATGAATTTCAGTGCAATAAAGATTTTATGAGGATTTGGGAGTGATTGAGTGGTTTATTTATTTTAAATGGATTGATATATATCTATTTAATATTTCATATCATTACATAAATAAATATGCAATTATTTATTTGCTCAATTTCAGACCCTAGCTAGAAAGCTAGTATTAAAAAACTAGTTTTTCCATTACTTGCATAAACATAGTTATGCTCACCCAAGAACTGATCCGTAAGTTCCTGTGGGTCACTGAAAGACCCAATTACCCATACATAAATCCAGAACATTTTTTCATTGTGTCCATCCTATGTTTTAGAATCCTCCTCTGTGCAGGGTCTCTCTAGGCCAAAACTACCAAAAATCCCAAAATCACCCGAAACTCCCTAGAACTCTCCGGAAATACCCCAAAGTGTTATAAATAGTAAATAAATTTATTTTAATACTGAATATCACCTCTGAAATTTACCTAATCCTTTGGTTAGAATATGGATTGATGTTCCCTAGTTTCATGATTTGGTGACCCAACAACATGAAAGTAAGCTTCCATGGTGTGGATTCTGAAATATCAGTGGTCCCAAATATAAATGTGTTAGGGGAATGGATTTTAAATTATATACTGACTTTTGATTGATCTCCTCTGCCCACTCTTGTCCTCTGCAAAATTTCCCTAAAGAAACCCTTGTTTTTCCCAATCCTAGAAGGCTCTATGTGAACCAATTAAAATTTCATAATTCCTTAATTAAAGATTATAGAATTAAAGAGTTCATGTATGCACACCATACTTAGAACATTACATACCGAGGAATTGGTATACATCAGTTGTGCTACGATGAGGAACTGTTGATTGGGAGCAGTTAGCTACTAGCTTCACACATACATTTAAGTTTGTTGATAATGATCTGTCGATTGAGGTTGCATTGCAAGTGATTAAAACGAAGATATTTGAAAAAATCCTTATTGCAATGACGAACTTCAATTAGTGCAGCACGATAATTCAACACTGGACGGAGTGCTATAATGTGACAGGAAAACCTAATGATGATGACCTGGTTGACGTAAATATTTCAAAGTCTAAAGGTACGCGTGTAGTGTAGGGATTTCGTATTTCTAGTGACCAATTCCTAAATCCACTAAAATTTAAGTTTATATTGGCTCCATGGAGAATCCAAAATTTTCCAATATTGGAGATTATTGGGATGATGAGACTGTTGGGAAGATCATAGGCCTTTTGCATGAGTTTTAGGATTTGTTCCCTATGAAATTCTCAAAAATGAAAAGAATCATCGAAGATCTTGGAGAAATGAAGATACCTTTAAATTCCGATGGAAAACCAGTCAAACAACGACCATACCGATTGAATCTGTGGTATAAAGAAAAGGTGAAGGTCAAGTTAGACCGAATGCTAGATGCAGGTATTATATAACATATTGAAGAATCAAAGTGGATCAGTCCCATAGTAGTGCAAGACAAGAATACCACAGGTAAAGTAAGGATTTGCGTCGACCTGAGAAAATTGAATGATGCTTGTTTACATGACCCGTTTTCGACTCCATTTACAAATGAGGTACTATCGGAGTGTCGAGGGTCAAGAAATTTGCTCCAAATTTTCATAAAAAATTAAAATTTTTCTTGCGACAATTAATGTTTAAAATCATCGATAAAGAGGGTAACTTAACTGCTAACAACTAACATCCTAAAGTGTCTAATCTAGAAACTAAAACCAATTTCTTTATTAAATTATGTAACTGCATACTTCACTATCTGCATTCATATTGAAATATTGATTTAGTAGGTAAGATCTGAAGTAGTATGAGTGGAAAACATCGGTTTGTTTACTATGTACTAAAGTTCGTATCCTGTTTAAAATGAAGGAACTTTAGTTCATGCCCAAGGCTTACTTAGCTCTTGAATCAAATGCAATGAAATGATGATTCTTGTACAGGTCTTTTTACAGGTAATATTTTTTGTATTCCAATTTTAGGATTAAGATTAATTATCTCAACTTGCAAAAGTAAAATGCTAGAATATTTGTTTAGTTTACAACTTGAGAAGAAAAAGGTATTGTCAAACCTATTTCTTTTCCAAATCTTGAATTGGTTATGTCATTGTGAAATGTTTAAGGTCTAGGTTTTTACCCTTCGTATTCTAGGCATGATAACAAGATGTTTGCCTATATTATTATTTTTATTTCAATTCTTTAAACGCATGAGTACTTAGAAAATAAGAGCAAAAATAGAACTTATATTTTTAGCCTAAACTATGAGCATAACATGTACACCTATATTAAACCTATTGCTGATGTAAAAGATCTTAATTATACAAGCAACATTAAAGAAGGAAAATCATATACACTAAGTCTTGCAATACTACTTCTTCCAAAGTATTTCATATACCTTGAAATTTACATATGCCCAAAATGTGAACATAAACCAAAATTAAAATATGCTTATGTATTGTCATGAGGTTAAGGAATTGGACATCTATATAAGCGATACTAAAGATTTATGTTGCCAAAGTATTTAACGATTGTGTGTGTAAAGGTATGCACTATAAGAATATAAGTATAGGCTTAGAATTTAACGTCTGTTTAAAAGCAGGGTCAAACGATGCAAACGAGACTGTAATACCTTTAAAAAAACTGTGCTAAGCATCTCCATAAATAAAATATCCGGCTTATATGTTTTCAACGAAGGTCTTAACAAGGGTTATGTAAATATTTTTGTAGGCTTCACCCAAGTTCTCAAAATATAGATCACACCCACAAATTCAAATCAAAGTGGAAACCACATGGCTATTTGTTAGAGGATAGGTTTTTGGTGTTGGTAAACCCTACTACATAACCGTTCCAACCCTAAAATCGTGCATTGTTTACCATACCTTTCGCTACTATGAGAAGCGCCACTAGGCTCATGGCCTCATGGCCTTTGATGCCATCGTTGTGTCCCTGTGAGTGATTGCCTTTGATGCCAAAGTCTAGCTTTGTGAGTGTCTTAACCCGTGTATCATCCAAGATGAAACCTCTGTTTGATAGCAGTGTGGTCTCTAGTTCTAAACTCGCAGCTTACTTTGTGGATTTTCAATGATAGTGGGGAGATTTGGTTTTGGCGTAGCTTTTAGTGTTTCTTTCTCGTTCTCATCGAGGTTCTTCTCATTTCTCCTACTCAACTGCTAGGGTAAGAAGTTTTATTTTGACAGGGTTTTCTATACAAAACAATTACTATGCAGCCGAGGATAAAATCTCCAGGTAACTCATTTTAACCCTTTTTGCAATGCCATAAATTTTATTACTATAACAAGGTTTACTTTTGATCAAAGAACATAACATTTCTCCATTCTAATATGCAGCCTTCTCTACAGGTGAAATGTCATGACTGTGAGCTAGAAGACTTCAAGAAAAAGGTTTCACGCTTCTTTAGCAACCGGGTAAGCCTCAGTTTCATGCATGAGGTTTTTTTTGTGTTGAATGTGTGGGGTTTGGAAGGATACTGTCTCGCCGAGACTTGAGCTCCCTTGTTGTAGCTGTGTTGAACAATGCTTTTGGTTGTAAAGGATGTCTGGGCATAGACTGTTCTGTTCAAAAGTTTATGTTTCTTAGGGTTTCATAGTTTGTAAACTTTATGGTTTTTAACTTGTAACGGTTGATAGAAATAGAACGGGTGCACCATCCTGTGTATAATTAAATCTTTGATAGACTTGGACATCATGGTTTTTCTGTCTTGTAGAAAATAGTTTGTTTAAGCTTATTAATGAAATTTTGAAAGAAACCTTGTTGCTATTTACTTGTATCTGGTGAATGATTTGATAAAGATGAAGAAAGGATTTCGCAATGGTAAAATGTCCATAATTTTGATTTTTGTTAATAATGAGGTTATTATGTGGGATTTTAATGTAAAAGCTAATTTCTGGGTTTTCTTTTTAGGTTTCTTAATTATAAAAGGATTTGTTTAATAATATCAGAGGAAAAAATTTCTCTTGGTTCTAGGGTTCGACCTCGTGACCTGGACTAGTTTATTATTATAATAAATTAGTTTTAGTTTTAGTTTTAGGTGATTATTATAAGTCTGTTTACTTTAAATATAGTAAAACAAATTGTTCATTGCTTATACATACACTCTTATATAATTTAGTACACTTATATATATATATTATAAGATTAGATAAACAAAAAAGTTTTGGATGCAACTATACAGGTTACTTGTTTTGGGTTTTGACCCAGAAATATATGGTAATTAAATTTTAAAACATACTCTACATTGTTAGTTATTTTTACTATTAGTTAATATAATATTTACTAATTATACAATATTACTTCAATTCACTTCTATATTACTTATAAAACCTAATTTGTTACCACAATTTCTTTTTATTGTTTAAAGTCCAATGTTGCTCTATTTGCATTAATTTCCTATTTGATATTGATTAAGAGTTATATCTATCTATATAATAGATTGAAACTTAGAATTAGTTATTTTACTGTGTTAAAAGAGCACAGTTACCAAACTGTGTATTGATTTTTAATAACATTCTTTTGTGATAGTTTATATTTATAATTTTTACAGATGCATTTTAGCTAAATAAAACTCTTGAAATAGAATAATCTCTCTGCTAAACATTCCTATAAGGTTTTAACGGTAGAAAGTAAATAATCATATTCCTACATTTCTTGATATGATTTAATCATCAAACTTAAATTCACCTACTGTACTAGAGTACTACCTTCCTGAAGGTGTGGAAAAATACATTCAGGTAATTCATTCATCAGTAAATTTAAACTAACCCTAATAATTCTTTCTAATACATATTTAACCAGAATTTATCTATCCTTGAACAACAAAAGATTTAACTAACTAAACAAATAATTCAGACATATAAATGCATATATTTATGTACTTGCATAAATAAATTAGAAATAACATTTAGAACCTGGTAATATAGCAGAGGAGACAACAACCTAAGGAGCCCGTTCCTCCCAACCAACTACTGAAGACAGATGAACTGCAAATCTTAGGACGCCTGAGCCTGTCTTCTGGTCAACCTGGTTGAAAGCACTGGGTGAGAGAATAGGTTTAGAATCCCCTGCAACTCCATAGAGTAATCAATAGTAATACTTTTTCCTGTGGCAGTAAGAACTTAGCCCAAAACAACTGCACTAGTTCAGTAAACCAACATTTTCCACTCAAACACTTCTTCCTGTCCCCTCCATCGAATTTCTTATGCACCAATTTCACTCAGAAATTTCACAAGTAAAGAATGAGCAGCCTTAGCTAAACTCAATGGGAAGTTTTATTAGCATGCCTAGGTCTTTTGGGTTAGTTTTCACTTAATGAGCCACCTGCTCTTGTTCCACTTTCTTGGGGAACATGGCCTCAAAAATAGAGAAGTTTCCTCCTGCAATAGCTAGAAGTAGTTTGAGGATGATTACAAGTGTCATTATGCTCTCAACCAAGCCTATTCCACCAAGTGGCCAGTAGACACTCATTTAACAACCTCCTTAAGTTGTTGTCTCATCTTTTATTTATTAATTAATAAAATATTCAACAATTAAATTCAATTAACCTTGACCCCACTTGGTTAATAATTACAAACTTTATAATAAAATTAAAACATAATGTCTCCTAAAACATTAAAAAAAAAAATCAAATTGGGGTATGTGACATACACACCCCCTTAAATATAACATCATCCTCGATGTTATTTTATTCATTGTCCAAAATGTTTCCCTGGAACAGAATTGGATATGCTGCCCGCATATGACTCTCCAATTCCCAAGTGGCTTCTTCTAGACTAAGGTGATTCCATTGCACCTTCACCTATCCAATGGTGTGATTCTGAAGTAAGATCTCCCTCTAGTTGAGGATACAATCCGGTTCCACCAGAAAATATCCTTCGGGTTCCACCTACACATCATTCCAATTTATAACATGAGTAGCATCATGTACATATCTTTTCAAAACAGAGATACGAAAAAACATTATGAACCTTTAAATTTGGTGGTAAATCTAGTGGATATGCCACTTGTCCCATTCTGGACAGTATTTCAAAAGGCCCACAATATCAGGGTGCCAACTTAGCACAACTTCCTAACTTCAAAGAAATCTTTTTATCCCTTACCTTTGTAAAAACATGTTCACCCACCTGGAACTCTTTCTGATTTCATTTAAGATCCGCTTGAATTTTCTGTCTGTCTTGTGCAACCTTCAAATTACCTTGCACCTACTTTACAATTAACTCCATCTCTTTTAATAGCTCAGGTCCTAGTACTAACCTGTTAATTGGGTTACTCCATGAGATGGGGGTATTTCACTTTCTGCCATATAGAATTTCAAATGGGTTATATCTTCCTGAAGCTTGGTAGTGATTGTTATAAGCAAACTCTACCAAGTGTAAGTAATCCTCCCATTTACCTGGCTATTCTCTAACATACATCCTTAGCATATCTTCCAATATTTGATTCACTATTTCAGTCTGTCCATCCGTCTGGAGGTGAAAAGATTTATAGAAATTTAAAGTAGTATTCAGGCCTTTAAATAAATACTTCTAGAAATTGCACATAAACTTAGGGTCTCTATCAGAAATTATAACTTTCGGTATCCCATGTAAACGAAATATTTGTTTCATGAATATATCAGCAATATTAGCAGCCTTGTAGGTGGTCTTTACTAGTATAAAATGAGCTTCTTTACTGATTTTATCGACGACTACCACTATAGAATCATTCAGATTCTAATTTCTAGGTAGAACTGTAATAAAATCAAGACTGATGTAGCGTCCCCGACCCTCCGACCGGTGAAGAGGATGCTACCATGGCGTTAACCATTCGGGCTAAGAGCCCCATGAACATGTACATTCATGATATGCTGAAGTGTTGAAACAAAATGGTTTGAACTAGAACATTCCTACATGATTATTTATCATACAGTGGAAGCAAACATACGTTCGTACAAGCATTCAACATGTTCATCATAATCATTAACAGTAAATAGGATTGCAGAAGTAAAATAGACAAGATTACTTATCTTATAAAGAACTCATTCCGCAACCAGCTACATCGTTGCAATGTTCCACCCAACCATAGGCCAGCGTGCTCCTTAATCTCTCAGCAACGCTGCCACCCCCGAGTTCGGTTGATTCTCCAAGGAATAAGGAACAAGCAAGCTTACACATAGCCAAGGATACACAAAACACAGCCAAGACAACACAGCTGGGTTTATCATGCCATCTAGCAGTTGGGAGAGGCTAAATGATAAGCTAGTGAGATCATTACAAAGCTAGGGACACCTACACCAGAACTAGCATGAATTCTAAGACACCCACACACACCCAACACAAGGAATCAGTCCCTCAGGCCCTGACTTCCCTTCTAGTCACTATTCAGGGGTTGTGGAGAAGAAATCCAGCCCTCTAGCTCTATCTGTGTGGTTTCCAAACACACCAAGTTTATCAAGAAACCCAATCCCCCATCCCTGCTCCCAACACAGTCCGAAGACCAACCATTGTATGCATGCAATCAATCAGTAGTTACAGCTTAGACAGGGAAAACAACTCCTGATTCATTATTGGCCTTATTGTGGCCAAAATGACTCCCAAGCAACTTACAATAGTCTCCAAAAATATCAACAACACAGCTCACAATGTTGGGAAAACAATAGTCCCTCCTAGACAATGAAGCCACCAGGGAAAAAATTACATACACCACACTGGGGAAGAAGATACAGACTCTCAACCTGTGCATGAGGAAATTTTACACTAGACCCAAGAAATACAGAGGGAAAACACACCAGATTCCACTCTGTGGAAAAACATGAATGACAATTGAAAAATGGCTCCCCTCCTGGCTATGTGAGATCAAAACAAAAAATATTCCTATGCGTGAGAATGAACAGACTACTGTCCCTGCATGAGTATGAACAGACAATGGAGAGAATGGCATAGTAGTGTAGAGAATGGGGAGTCCGCATGGAGTGAAGGTGATGGTGGTTTTCCAAAACATGAGGGTCAACCTGCTGGTGGAGTGTGCGTGTGGGAAAGGATTGACAGTCCTGCCACACTCCACTCCCCAGCCATAACTGCCCCAACTAACAGCAGCAGTTTTTAATGGTGGTAGTTGTATAAGACAAGGGAAGGTGACACATGGATTTTTCCCCATTGGTTCATGGTTTAACGATTCCCCCCCCCCCCCCCCCCCCC
>LPNX010964341.1:75642-201105 GCA_001517045.1 Pseudotsuga menziesii
CTTCATTAGCACTGTCCTCAGTGCTTTACAAAATTGAACAAAATGCTACACTATCGCCTCAGTGTTCCACAGAATTGAACAAAAATGGATGTCCCAATCGCATGGCATCCTCTAGCTCCCATGTAGCCTCTTTAGGTCCATAGTGCTCCCATTTCATCTTTACCTAACCTATGGCTCGGTTCCGGAGCATTGTGACCTTCTTGTCGAGGATGCGCATTGGCTCAGTTCGGAACTCTCCCTCGGGTTCCACCTGAATCACATCCCAATTTATCACATGGTTAGGATCATGTACATATCCCTTAAGCAAAGAAACATGAAAAACATTATGAGCCCTAGTGCTAGTAGGCAATGCAAGTATTTATGCAACTGGCCCTATTATTTCAAGCACTTCAAATGGCCCACAATATCTTGGTGACAGCTTGGCACAACTTCTAAGCTTCAAGGAACTTTTCTTTTCCCTCACTCTGAGGTAAACATGATCCCCAACACTGAACTCCCTATTCACCCTATGCTTATCTGCATAGATTTTATGTTTGTCCTGTGCTGCTTTCAGATTCTGCTTGATCTTTACAACCTCTTGCTCCATCTCCTTGAGAAATTCTGGCCCAAGCACAACCATGTTCACTGGGTTATCCCAAGTCACTAGTGTCCTACACCTTCTTCCATACAAATATTCATACGGACTCATCCCCAAGGATGCCTGCTGCCCATTGTTATAAGCAAACTCTACCAAGTACAAGTAATATTCCCACTTGGTTGGTTTGTCCATCATGTACATGCGAAGCATATCTTCAAGCACCTGATTAACTCTCTCTGTCTGCCTATCTATTTGAGGATGGTATGCAGTGCTGAAGTTTAGCTTTGTACCCAAATCTGCAAACAACCCCTTCAAAAAAGTTGGAAGTGAACTTGACATCTCTATCAGAGACTATTGCCTTAGGCAATCCATGCAATTTTAAAATCTCCTTCATGAAGATCTTTGCAATATCATTAGTCTTATGCGTAGACTTAACCGGTATAAAATGCACTACCTTTGTCAACTTGTCCACCACAACCATGATGGAATCGTGTTGTCTCCAAGTCATCGGAAATCCTATAATAAAATCCATGGAAATAACTTCCCATTTCCATTTCGGAACTGGAAAAGGTTGCAACAAACCTGTAGGGTGTTGATGCTCAACCTTTACTTGTTGACATTTCATAAACCTTGAAATGTACTCAACCATATCCCTTTTCATTCTTGGCCAAAACTACTGCTTCCTGGCTGTAGCAATGGTCTTTTGGTATCCTGGGTGACCAGAATACAGAGCTTGATGGATTTCATCCATAACAGCTCTCCTCAAATATGCTACATCTGGAATATAAATTCTTCCTTTATAAGTGAGAAGTCCATATTCTTCCAATTTATATCCCTCATACCTCTTCTCAAGACTTTTCTGCTGCAATTTGTCTTTTACCTACTCATACAATTCATCTCCAGCAGCATGACTAACAATCTGCTGCCTCAAATCCGATTGGAAACTACTAAGAGATGCCACATGCATTTCCTGCACCTTCCTGCTGAGTGCATCGGCTACCTTGTTTTCTTTCCCTTTTATGTGCTTGATTTCAAAATCGAATTCACATAAAAATTCCAGCCACCTTGCTTTCCTAGCATTCAGAGTAGGCTGATCAAATAGATACTTTAGTCCACAGTGATCTATTTTGAGCTCAAATCTTCTACCCATCAAGTAATTCCTCCACATCTTGAGGGCATGTACTATGGCTGCAAGCTCTAGATCATGAGTGACATAGTTCTTCTCATGCTCCTTCAAATTTCTTGACTCATAACATATCACGTGGTTTTCCTACATAAGGACTCCTCCAAGCCCTTGTCCACATGCATTGGTACACACCACAAAATCTTTCTCTGGATCTTCAACTTTCAATACTGATGCACTGGTGAGAATATTCTTCAACTATTGGAAGCTTTCTTCACACCTCGATGTCCATTCAAACTTCATCCCCTTCTTTTGTAAAGAAGTGATGGCATGTGCAACTTTGGATAATCCCTAAATGAATCTCCGGTAGTATCCTGCAAGTCTTATAAAAGATCTTACATCTGTCACATTTCTTGGAGTAGGCCAATTCATAATGGCTTCAATCTTTTCAGGGTCCACAGATATACCCTCCTCTGAGATAATGTGACCCAAGTACTAAATTCTATCTCTATAGAAGTCACACTTGCTTAGTTTTGCATACAATTGGTGCTCCCTAAGCAATTGCAATATCAATCTCAAATGCTCTTCGTGCTCCACCTCATTCTTAGAATAAACAAGAATGTCATAAAGGAAGACAAGAACAAACTTATCCAGATATCTGTTGAAGACACTATTCATAAGGCACATAAATGTAGCTAGTGCATTTGTGAGACCAAATGGTACCACTACAAACTCATAATGTCCATACCTTGTCCTGAAGGCTGTCTTATGAATGTCTTCATCCTTGATTCTCACCTGATGGTAACCAGACCTCAAGTCAATCTTGGAAAATACCTTTGCTCCTCTCATTTGATAAAAAAGGTCATTAATCCTAGGAAAAGGATATTTATTCTTCACAATAACCTTGTTCAATTGTTTGTAATCAATACACAACTTGAGTGTACCATCTTTCTTCTTTACAAACAGAATTGGTGCTCCCCAAGGCGACACACTCGATCGAATATACTTCTTTTACAACAACTCTTGCAGTTGCATCTTCAACTCTAGCATCTCTGGTGTACTAATCCTGTAGGGGGTATTGGACACTGGTGTTGTTCTTGGCACAACTTCAATTGTGAAATCAATGTCTCTCTTGGGAGGAAGCCCTGGAATCTCATCAGGAAACACATCCCTGAATTCCTGTAACACATGATAGTCCTCCAACCTAGGAGTTTCATCTCCTGATGTCTCCAAAATGTGAGCTGCATACAACTGGAAACCCTTCCTACATAACTTCTTTACTGCATTTCTAAAACCTTCCATACTGAAATCACCTTTGGAATACCTTTCACAACTACTAGGTTCCCTTCCTCATTCATGCATTCGAAAGTCTTATTGTAGCAGTCAAGATTTACCCTGTGAGCTTCTAACCAATCCATTCCAATGAGAACATCATAAGAACCAAGCGGTAGAACATTCAGATCTACACAAGCGACCAATCCATCCATGACCAATGGAAATTTCTCTACCACTTCACTGACTTTTCTCTTAGTTCCAGTGGCTAGATGAACTAACCAATATTTCCTATGCTTTACCTTCTTAAAAGCACAAATCTCCACTACTCTAGGAGTAATGCAACTATGAGTAGAACCAGGGTCAATCAAAATAGAAACAGATTGCTCAACAATCTTACCTACTACTTCAACCATAGTTGATTCGTGATCTGCTTGGCAGTCCTCTAGTGCTGCATAAATCCTAGGGACTACCCTTGCTACTTGACCCACTGTTTTTGCTTCTTGAATGTTATAAGCTGGGCTTGCACTCTCATTCTCGAGTGGACAATTTCTGTCCATGTGGGATCCTCCACATTTCCAGCATTGAAGTGGTCCTCTATTCTGTTGTGGATCCTTAGGCTTTTCTGCTGTCACTCCAACTGGTTTACTTGCAGCTTGGGATGGTTGCTTCTGCTGATTCCTGAAGTTAGAAGGTTTGAAACCTTTCTTTCTTTGGTCAAACTTCTCATTCTTCTTGTCCTTCCATGCCTTATGGTAATTCGGCTTACCTTTGCTTTGCTCATAGCAATACTTAGTCTTCCTTATTGCTTCTTCAAGAGTTTGAGGTTCATAAAACTCAATTCTATCTTTGCAAGACTGAGGTAATCCAATCAGAAAACGCTGGACCTTTACTTTTTCATCTCTGATGTACCGGACATACCTCAACAGCTCCAAAAACTTATTTGCATATTCTTTCATGGTCAGCTGTCCCAATCTCAATTCATGGAACTCCTTAATCTTGTCATCATAATACATGTCAAAGAGGTATTTATGCTTGAAATACTTCTTGAATTGTTTCCACTTAAGCCTCCTTTCACTGATCCTCTTTACTTTCTTGAAGTGTTCCCACCAAATGGATGCCCTTCCATTCAGATTGAATATGGCAACTCTTGCCTTCATGTTTCCTGAATAATCATGCACTTGAAAGTACTTGTTTATCCCAAGAAGCCAAGATTCATCCTCTTTTCTAGTCTTTACCTCACCATCAAATGTAGGAGGTTTAGCTTTCTTAAATTCATCCCGAGAGCGATCCCTATGGTGTCTATTTATTTTGCTTTTATGAGAATAAGAACTTGAATCCCTGCTGGATTCTTCAGAGTCAGATGACCCGCTATAACTCCTTCTCCTTCTCCTAGTACTGCTCTTACTGCCTTCTGGCCTTGATGTACGCTGTCCAAAATCTATCTTTTTCTGTAAATCTGTCAAACTCTGTAATATGGAAACATTCAACTGATGCTGTTCTTCCTAGGCTTTAACCAAGCTTCTCATGGTGGCTGCAACATCTGACAGTGTCTCTTGGAATCTCCTTCCATTGGACTCAATGTTATCATTCCCTTTATGGACATTTTCTCCTATGGCATCTTCTGCTCACTTGTAAGAATCCCGAGCATCATACCCATCATGGGTTCTCATGACTGAACCACCTCTGGCTTTACCACACTGTTCTTTCTGGAGTACTGCTCTTGGAAGTTATCTAAATTTTTGCAAATGTGTTCGTAGCAAACTGTTAGATGCACAATATTAATATAAATTAAAATTACTTACCTTTTCTTTTGGAAATTCATAAAACAACAATTATTAAAAAAAACAGAATTTTCTCTATTTCATATTCAGCTCTGTGACCACGGACAGTCTGCTGAAATCTGCTAAAAACCGACTGAAGACAGTCGAAAAGTGCTTGAAAAACTACTGGGAAATTCTTCTGAAAACCCAAACTTCCTTAGGCCCAATCGTACCTCTCCCCAACTATTCTGGCGACACTGTGGTAGTCAAAAAAACTACACTTCCTATCTGCATCGGCGACCAAGTTGACTGTGCATCGGGTGCATAGTCCTTTAAGAAGTCGCAACGGTAGAAAGTGTTCTTACTTCAGCTTCTGTGGGAAAATGTATAGCCTTCCGATCGGCGATGTCAATGACTATTCTCCTTAAGTCTTCCATAGCCGTAAGTCTATTGGCTGTCAAAAGCACTAGTTGCTACGACATCAGAGGGCTATTTGACTAAGCAGCTGCAACGGCAGGTCACCTTCAATGAACTTTTTCCGATCGGGGATCCGATCCACTAACATTTCCTGAAGGCTGATGATCTTGTGCCTTAGAGAAAATTTGAATTTTTTTCTTGCCTTGTCGTCCGCAGCATCGGCTCTTCCATCTTCTATTCATCGGTGATCCAAGTCACTATACTTCCTTTCAATGCGGTGATCCAAACGACAACTTACCTCCTCTGTGTCGGTTATCGGCTACGTTATTGCGTCAAACGATTAGTATTCTAGGTGGCCGCAACAGTGGAAATCAATCTCACTATGGGTTCCACAGAAATTATTGGCTACTGGACCTACTAACCATTGGGTGGATAGTGTCCTAGACTGCCGCAACGGCGGATTCTCAAAACTTTAACGTACCCAATTGGCGATCAAAAGCTCAATAAATTTTCGATGACCTTATACTTAAACAAAATTTTCAAATTTTGTTCTCATCGACTGTGAGAAGTACTAATCACTATGGCATCGACGATTGAAGCCTCTATCCGTTGGAAGGATAGTTCGCTGGCTAGTCGCAACGACAGACGTTCAATCCACTAACCTCATCCATCATAGCTCATTGGCTGTCAGAATTACTAATCACTGTGGCATCGATGGTTGAAGCCTCTATCTATCGGAAGGATAGTTCATTGGCTAGCCACAATGGCGGACATTCAATCCACTAACTTCTTCCGATGGCCGACAATGCTAGGACTTAGAGAAATTTTTGAATTTTTTCGATCGATGAACTAATTTTAACCTACATCTGTAGTTGGAGCTTTTCCCTGTCGGAAGACTAGTGCTCTAGGCTTCCGCAACAAAAGATGCACGAAACACTATCTTCTTCCAATAGCCAACGATTTTGGGCCTTAGAAAAAAAATTTAAACTTTCTTTACGGCGTCGGCGGTTGGAGGCCTTACCCATCATTAGCATTGTGGTCTAGCCATCCGCAACGGCGGGTGCTTGATCAACTATTTTCCACCAACGTCCATTGACGGTCTGAACAACAACCTTTCGTTTGAGCCGAAATTCAATATCAGGAATTTCTTCCACTGCATCGAGCCAGTGTTTTGGCGGTCTTCGATTGATCTTCGCTGAAACTATGGCTCCCACATCCACTAAGTTCCGCCAACGGCCAACGAAAACTTAGAAAATTTTCCGCAAATTTCTCCCAACTATCCTCCATCAGGTGTGCTTCTTCCTAGCTCCCCGCTGCATCAGAAGTCTATCCCACTAAGTTTTTCGATGAACTGACAGTTCAAACACTTAGAAAAATTTGTGAATTTTCCAGTCATTCACTGATTCCTCCTGGGCAGAAGGCAACATGCCTCTTCTAAATAGTATTTCATGGCCCATAGAGGCCCATGCTGCAACCTACAAGCTCTCATACCACACTGTAGCATCCCCGACCCTCCGACCGGTGAAGAGGACGCTACCATGGCATTAACCAGCCAGGATAAGAGCCCCATGAACATGTACATTCATGATATGCTGAAGTGCTGAAACAAAATGCTTTGAACTAGAACATGCCTACATGATTATTTATCATACAGTGGAAGCAAACATACGTTCGTACAAGCTTTCAACATGTTCATCATAATCATTAATAGTAAATAGGATTACAGAAGTAAAATAGACAAGATTACTTATCTTATAAAGAACTCGTTCTACAACTAGCTATGTCACTGCAACGTTCCACCCAACCATATGCTAGCATGCTCCTTAATCTCTCAGCAATGCTACCACCCTTGAGCTGGGCATGATTCTCCAAGGAATAAGGAAAAAGCAGGATTACACATAGCCAAGGATACACAAAACACAGCCAAGCCAACACAGTTGGGTTTATCAGTCCATCCAGTAGCTGGGAAAGGATAAATTCTAAGCTGGTGAGCTCATTACAGAGCTAGGGACACCTACACCAAAACTAGCATGACTTCTAAGACACCCACACACACCCAACACAAGGAATCAGTCCCTTCTCTGCTACACAGTCCCTCAGGCCCTGACTTCACTTCCAGTGCTATTCAAGGGTTGTAGAGAGGAAAGCTAGCTCTCTAGCTCTGTTTGTGTGGTTTCCAAACACACCAGGTTTATCAAGCAAACCAAGCCCCCATCCCTGCTCCCAACATAGTCCGAAGACTAACCATTGCACACATGCAATCAATCAGCAGTTACAGCTTAGACAGGAAAAATGACTCCTAAGTCGTTCTTGGTCCTATCGTGGCCAAAATGACTCCCAAGCAACTTACAATAGTCTCCAAATGTATCAACAACACAGCTCACAAAGTGGGGAAAATAACAGTCCCTCCTGAATAGCGAAGCCACCAGGGAAAAACTTACACAGACCACATTAGGGAAGAAGATACAAACTCTCAACCTATGCGTGAGGAAATTTTACACCAGACCCTGGAAATATAGAGGGAAAACACACCAGATTCCACTCTGTGGAAAAACATGAATGACAACTGAAAAATGACTCCCCTCCTGGAAGCATGAGATCAAAACAGAAAAGATGCCTATGCATGAGAATGAATAGACTACCATCCCTGCATGAGGATGAACAGACAATGGAGAGAATGGCGTAGTAGTGGAGAGAATGGGGAGTCCGCATGGAGTGATGGAGGTGGTGGTTTCCCAAAACGTGAGGGTCAACCTGCTGGTGGAGTGTGCATGTGGGCAAGGACTGGCAATCCTGCCACACTCCACTCCCCAGCCATAACTTCCCCAACTAACAGCAGCAGTTTTTAATGGTGATATTTGGATAATACAAGGGAAGGTGACACATGGCTTTTTCCCCATTGGTTCATGGTTTAACAATTCCCCCCCTTATCCCTAGGAAAATCATGCCCCCTTCTCAATTTAGTTGCCGCGAACATAGCTGGTTGGGGTTCATTTTAATTAAAGATGCACATTTACATGATGACAAAACTTAATATATGTTGTATACCACGATAGACCATCGGCAACGATTTCGTTCACCAAAACATAACACAATTAAATCGATGGCGGGGCTTTTTCCTTTAGCTCCACACCATGATTCATTACAATATATACATCATGTACGTTTAATGAAATAGGGTCAAAACCGGGGTGTTACAACTGAGTATTTCCCATTTCCAGCTAGGGATGGGTAATAGCTGTAGTAAATTGGCTAGATGCTGGTGTTCAGGCTTAACCTGTTGACATTCAAAGCACTTGGAAATGTATTCTTCCAGCTCATTCTTCATGTTTGGACAAAAATAATATTTCTGTAACATGGTTATAGCCTTTTGATAGCCAGGATGTCCTAAGTAAGGAGTCTTATGAATTTCATTTAAAATCAGCAGCTTATTTTTAGGTACATTAGGTATATACAGCCTATTTTTATAAAGTATTAATCCTTTTTCATTTAGACTATACCCTGTACTTAAACTTTCAATTAAATTTTTTGCCACTTTAGCTTGTAATTTCTAATAATTTTCATCCAATTTTACTCCTTCCTCTAGTTGTTCTTCTAAATCTATTTTATAAGTGTTGATTGCTGCTACAAAGTTCAGTCTTGCATTCCTACTTAGAGCATCACCAACCTTATTTTATTTTGCCTTAATATGTTAGATCTCAAAATCGTACTCACTAAGGAAAGCTAGCCACCTAGCTTGCCTTGCGTTTAAGTTTGGTTGATCCAACAAATATTTTAAACCCTTATTATCTTTCATTAACATAAATTGTCTTCTGATTAAGTGATGACGCCACATATTCAAAGCATGTATGACAACAGCCAACTCTAAATCATAAGTAGCATATTTTTTCTCCTGAATTTTACGATTCCTAGACTCGAAATTTCTTCAGGAAATACATTTGAATACCCCCTCACGATTGGAATATCTTCCAATTTTAGTTTATCTTCATTATTAATATGTTCTTCATCAGTTACAGTTACAGCAAAGGCTTTACAGGCCTTCCGAATAGCTCTCTTTAATTGCAAGGAAGAGATTTGTCTAATAGTTGTTTTCCTAGGAATTCTTGTTATGGTTATTGTTCCTCCTTCACTATTTACGTATGTAAAAGTTTTATCAAAACAGTTCAAAACTACTCTATGCTGTTCTAACCAGTCCATACCAATTAACATGGCATAAGAGCCTAAATGAAGTACATTTAGCTTCACAAAAGTTTCAAACTGATTCATAATTACAGTGCAATCTTTTACAAAACTAATCACTTTTCTTTTTGCTCATGTAGCTAGTTGAACTAGCCATGACTTTGCAAACTTGTCTACTGATAAATTGCATTTTTATACTAAATTAGGAGAAACATAAATAGGGCTAGCCCCTGGGTCAATTAAGATATAAATGGGTGTTTGATTCAACTTACCTTCTACTTCCACCATGGAAGTTTGATAATCAGCCTACCTATTTTCTAGCTCCGGGTTGATCCTAGGCACCCCCCTTGCTAAGTCACCAACAACCATCTCCTCCTGCACTGTATGAATGTTGTTGAAAATATTCTTTCTGTTAGGGTAGACTAATGCATAATGAGGTCTATTACAATCCCAACACTTTATTGGTTCTTTATGTTCATTATTCTTATGTAGTTGATGTGATTATTAGCAGGTTCTTTATTTCTAGGGCCATTAGGGTTTGACTGTGAGTTACCTTTATTTCCTTGGAAATTCTTATTAGGAAAGTTACGTGTGTTATTATTCTTAAAATTGTTGTTAGATATGAAACCCTTCTTCTTATGTTCAAAATTATTAGACCTTAGTAGCCTTCGAGTTTGGCTTGCTTTCCCTTTTTCAGTTCTTCTCATAGCAAATATTTGCCTTTCGCACAGCCTCCTCAAGGGTTTTTGGATTATCGTATTTAATTCTGTCTTTGATGTGAAAAGGTAAACATATTATAAACTGTTGCACCTTAGGATTCTCATCCACAATGTAAGGCATGTAATGTAGTAAACTTAAAAATTTACTGTTTAATTCCTTCATCTTCATAGTTCCCAACTTCAGTTCATAGAATTCTTTATCCCACTCTTCATAATACTGTTTCAACAGAAACTTCTTTTTAAAGTATTTTTTAAAGGTACTCCAGTTAATGTTCTTTTCCTTAATACCTTTTACTCGTTTTAAATCCTGCCACCAGATATCTTCCCTTCCAGTTATGTTGTAAATGGCCATTCTTGCTTTTAGCTGGTTGGAGTAATTATAGATTTGGAAGTACTTCTTCATTTTTGACATCCATGCTTTGGATTTCTCCCCTTTCTCAGTTTCACCATTGAAAGTTAGTGGTTTTATCTTATTAAATTATCCTAAAATTTACTCATAAGGCTTAAATTTTCTTTTTCTAGAATGGTAATTATCCTCACGGTTATCACTAGAGTTCTAGTGATTCCTCCTGTGTGACTCAACATAAATTTCAGAGGACGAACGACTTTCAATTTTAGATTGTTTGGAATTTTTACTATTATGTTTGTAGGATGTATTTTCCATGGGGGATTCACTTGTTGACCAATATCCTATCACGTTAGTTCATATTGCGGGTTTTAAAATTATTAAAAATTGAACCAATATATTGCAAGTATTGGGGGGGTGAGGGGTTTAAAGTGGGGGTGGGTAGGGTGGTTTACAAGGATTGAGGTATAAAAAGGCGTGGGGAGGAGGTTTTAAGTATTGGGAGGGGGTTTCAACAAAAAGAGTTTGGGTCAATATATCTGGAAACTAAGGGTATTCTTTAATATCCCATGATCGCACGTGCCATGTGAGATGTTCACTAAGTGAAGTCCTCGTGGTATTTTTAAATCCTATCTGTTTATCTTTCCCTTCACTCTAAAATTTTTCCATCAGTATTTGGTTCAACTCCTCCTAAGCTCTTAGAATTCTTTCATTCTTGTTTTTAACTGTTTCCATTTCAGTTCTTAATTCTTTAATAGTTTGTAATAATTCTGAAGAATTGTTTGTTATTTCTTCCTTAACTAGTTCTCTTCTAGAATTACTTTGGTCATTTAATGGGGACCCTTCATATGCATATTCCTCCAGTCTTTCCATACCTACAGTTCTAGCTCAGAAAAATTTTCTGATAACAACATTTCAAAAGAAAAATAATAAAGCAGTTATGCATGCATTTTATTTACTATTTGTCTACGTAGGTTGATCTACATTCAGGACTAGTGTCTAAACGTGTGCTCTGATACCATATGTAATACTCCAAATTTTCATAAAAATTTAAAAATTTTCTTGCGACAATTAATGTTTAAAATCATCGATAAAGAGGGTCACTTAACTGCTAACAGTTAACATCCTAAAGGGTCTAATCTAGAAACTAAAACCAATTCCTTTATTAATTCTATAACTACATACTTCACTATCTGCATTCATATTGAAATATTGATTTAGTAGGTAAACATCTGAAGTAGTATGAGCAGAAAACAATTGTTTGTTTACTATGTACTAAAGTTTGTCTCCTGTTTAAAATGAAGGAACTTCAGTTCATTTCCGAGGCTTACTTAGATCTTGAAACTAATGCAGTGAAATGATGATTCTTGTAGAGGTATTTTTATAGGTAAGATGTTTTGTATTCCAGTTTCAGGATCGAGATTAATTATCTCAACTTGCACAATAGAGGAAATTTCAATTTAAAATGGGCCTTCCAAAAATAATACAAATTCCTTGTTGATCCAGGAGGATATTGGTGGCCACCCACATATTCCACTTGGACCCCCACCATTGTTTCTTTCATTTTTCAAATTTTCTTAATTGTAGCACAATTTACTATTTTTGGTACTTTTCGGGTCCTAAACTTCAAGAGTCATTTTGAGGCCCTAAACAACGTTTTTTCGGCATCAAATGGTCGCGTAAATATGAGTATGTTTTGGAGTCGATATTTGCCTTTTATGGATGTAGCCCTTAAACAGATATTTCTAACGATGTCTCATGTGCGTCAAATAGAGGTAGTATGCTAAAGTTACGACCCCGGAAAATTGATGTACCAAGTTACCCAATGGGGCCCACATTCTGGCATTTCACCTCCTAGGGTTAGGTTTTTGGATGTGTAGGGTTTCCATTGTTTCTCAATAATATATGTTGGGCACCATTTTTTTACCTATTTTTCCATCTAAATACCTTCCAGTTTTCTCCATAAACCTTCATATTTTATCCATAAAACCTTAATTTCATCCACAAAATTTTGGTCAAAGGTATAAATGTTGTTGCTTCTTAATAAATTAAATTGTGAGATTTTTAAGGCATTTAAATTAAGGTTTTATTCAAATTATAGAATGTGCTAACTTCCCATAATTTCTCCTAGGTTAGATACTTACAGGCCAGCTGGGCACAAACTAAGATATGGGCGGAAGATCCTTGATGTCCAAGGATGGTTAAATTTCTAATGAACCTATGATATGTCTTTCACAGGTGTCGAGTCAACGTCAGTCAAAGACGACCACCTGTGCTACCACTTAGCATGAAAACAGGACTGTTTCGATTTTGCCTATTTTTGATGGATCTGATGGAGGATCTCTAGAGTTGAGAGAAATATTAGGAGCATATCATTATGAGTCTCCCAGATTTGTAGCATTTCAGTTTTTAAAAATAATTGTATAAGTATTTGATTTGACAGAGAAAAAAACTCCCGGGATAATAGACGTATGATGTTGAAATAAAGACCGAGGATTCGATAAATTACTATGTATGTTCATTTCTATATGGTGAATGCGATTGATTTTTAAAGCTCTATGATTTTCTTTGCGTGTGTAAGAAAAGCATTGGAGGGCCCCCTTTTCCAAGTCCACACACATATTTTTGCATCGTTGCGTGTGGTATGTTTTAGTTGAATCCTGTAGAACTCAATTTTCTTTATTGATTACTCATACATTGCAGAACGAGTTAGATTATATGAATAGGGTTATGAGCTATTTTATCTAAATTGTTAAATGCTGTAGGAGTGATTTCAATTGCATTGCTTATTCAATATCGAACTTTTGAAGATAGTTACACATTGCGAATTGTCTTCTTGTAAATGAAATCAATGATAGTCTGCTTTCAACAGTGAGATATTAGGCATTGTATTGTGATTTATTTTTAAGATTTAGGTTTAGTATTTTTTATCTCATAATATTTCATATATGAATTTCTGGCTAAACTAAGAGATCGAATGAAGTTCCTTCTGTAAGGGAGGTTTTGCATTTCAAAGTTACAACATTCTAACATTCAATAGATTTGTTTCATAAGTAAACTAAATTTCCAGTTAAGTCTAGCTCTGAGTCTCTATATTTGGGATATGCCTCTAAGTCTTACAAACTCCGGATTGACATAAACTTAAGGTCTAATTTACACCAGTGGATTGGAACCCAAAATTTGGCGCCGTTGCCAGGGAGGCATTTTAGAAGCAAACTTAAGAAATTTAGTTCTCTTATAAAAAGAAAATTTAAAAAAAACACAGAGTAGATTCTAGTTTTATGTCAAGACAAAGAGACGAAAAAGGAATATTTATAAAAAAAACCCCCCAAAAATAGAAGTAACAGGAACTTCTTTATCTGATAAAAAAGGACTCATTACAACTGTTGATGCTTTTGAAATGGCTGAAGAAGAAACATCAAAAGGGCCAACTGCAGAACAGAGAAGGGAGTATGAGAGAAGGTTAGAAATTGAAAATAAACTAATACAAGAGAGAAGGGAAGAAGCGAGGAGACATGATAGGGAATAAGAGAGAAGGTATGAAAGGGATGAAAGAGCAGAAGAAGATTAGGAAGCCACCTTTAAATTCCCCATCTTGGACACTAGCATCATCCTAGGGGAAGAGGTAAAGATGAAAAATATTCCACCATCTGTTCTACCAAATTTCTATGGTATGACTTCTGAAGATCCAGATTATTTCTTATTCGAATTTGATATCTTATGTCATACCTATGGATATACTGATGACACCCACAAACTTATTCTTTTCCCTGCTACTCTTAAAGCAGCTTGGTTGAAATGGTTCATGGGTTTAGGAGAGCATTCTATAACTAGCTGGGATGACATGAGGAAAAAATTTCTTAGGAAATATTAGGCATATTGTAGATCAAATGATTTAAAAGATGATATTTTAAGGATGTCTCAGCAGGAGGACAAAAGCTTGGAAGAGTATCTAGAAAGATTCTCATATAACTTGTAGAAATCCAAATACAATTCCTTGACACCTGAGATCACTCAGACAATCTTTTTAAAAGGAATAAGAGAAGAATACCTTGATATTTTGAATGTTATGGGAAAAGGTGACATCTCCTACTTACCCTTTGATGAGATACAAGACTTATGTCAGAATTATTCAAGAGGAAAGGCCAGAAATGGGAAAATGGATGTGACTTCCAAAGTAACCAAATATGCAACCAATGGCATATACAGATCTGAAATTGGGAACCTGTTAGAATATTTTAAGACTGATCTATTGAGTACCTTGGGAACACAGGTTGAAACATCAAGAACCAAGAAAATACAAGAACAACAAGACCAACAAGATCAAGCCCTGTCTATTTTTTTCCCTAAATGTAGAAAGAAACATCCATTAAAAGAATGTCCTTTAAATACTGTTCAAATTTGTGGCTTATGTACTGCAAATCATAAAACTGATGATTGCCCCAGATTGAAAGAATTGCAAGCAGCCCGAATGGAGGAGAATCAAAGCATGGAGCCTCTCTATTTTATGGGACAACGAAGACCTTGGTAGCCACGTTTCTCAGGTATGTCTCAAGATCCTATGCAGCAGTTTCATTCAAATTATCAAACTCCTGTTCAAAATTCATGGAGTGCACCCATGCCTTGGCAAAATTGGTCTCCTCAACTAGCCCAACCTGCTCCAAATTTGTGAGGGTATACTCATGGTAACTAGACATATCAATAGGCCTATCTACAGCCCCATCAACAACCTTCTACATATCCCCAATAACAGCAGAATCAAGCCCCATTTTTCCAACAACCCAATCTTGCTCCCCAACTAGGCCAACAACCTCAACAGCTTCAATTGCCATCCAACCAGCCTCCACCTCGACCAACACAATTTCCAACCCAGCCAATACCAAATCTAAATAATAAAATGGATAAACCCATGTATAATGTTGATGACAGAATGGCACTTCCCAACTCAATCCTCCCACTTCAAAACATCAACTTAAGATCTGGAAAATATTTACAAAAAGAATCTTCTATTATTTTAGAAGAACAAGCAGAAAATGAGAAAACTCCAAAAAAATCAAATATAGAAAAGTCACAGTCAGAAAGGGAAAACATTAGTACCTTATATACCTCCCTTTCCAGAAAGGTTGGTCAAGGAAAAACTTTCAATCTCCCTACCCGATTTTGATGTTTTGAATGAGTTAACCAACGTATGTGTCAAAAATCCCCTACTACAGGCTATAAAGGATATTCCAATCTATACAAAAGTTGTTAGGGAATTATGCCTCAATAAGAGAAGGAAGGATCCAACAAAAATTTATGTGTTAGGCAAATTAGCAGGATTAATGTCTAGCACTGTTTTTATTGAAAAATATGTTGATCTAGGAATCCCAATGGTCACAATAACTGTCAACAATTTTTCATTTCCAAAAACAATGATTGACTTAGGTGCTGCTATTAATGTCATGACACTAGAGACAATGGAATATCTTCATTTGAAAAATATCAGACCAACCACTACAGTTTTGGAACTAGCTAACAAATATAAAATCACACCTGAAGGGATCTTAGAAGATATCATTGTTTCTTTAGATTCCTGGGAGTATCCTGTAGATTTTATAGTGCTGTAACCAAATTCTAATCTAGGGGGGCATCCATTGATTCTTGGCAGACCCTGGCTGGAAACAATTGATGCTTTCAAAGGGTGTAGATCAGGAAGTATGCTCATTTCACATGGGACAGAGAGAAAACAAATTACACTTTATCCTTCTGCCTAGTGACCTTCTATATTAAATTAGTTATCATGGATTAACGAGACCAAAGATCAGGAAGAAGAAGTAATTCATCCTGTCCTAAGTAGTAATCATTTCTTTGATTTTCAATAAGAAAACAATGAAGATTTACTAGATTACTTCATTGTTGAACCTGATATTTCTGAGGAATTAAGAGACATGCAATATGCTATAGCAATCAAGTTTTGGGACAGAATTTTTAGGAAAATCGCACAGTACATTCTTTAGCATTGGCACTTCATGATATTTTTAATGTTCATTCAATCACTAATGTCCAAAGCAAAATAGTTGAAATCAGTCCAGGAAAACATTTGAATATCAGTGCACATCTTACCACATCACAGGAAGAACAGTTGATTGCCTTACTAAATAAATATTCCCATGCATTTGCTTGGGAATACACTGACATGCCAGGAATTCATCATGAAACATGCACTCACCACATTTACACAGATGATAAAATCAAACCTATCAGACAACCTCAACGTAGAATTAACCCCATACTAAAAGAGATAGTTATGGAAGAATTGCAGAAGTTATTAAAGGTAGGATTTATCTACCCTATCTCTGACAGCCAATGGGTTTCTCCCTTGGTTGTTTCCTAAGAAAAATGGCAAATGGCGGATATGTGTAGATTACATAATGTTAAACAAGGAAACACTAAAAGATTATTTCCCATTGCCATTTATTGATCAAGTGTTAGATGCCGTAGCTGGGAAGAAATATTTTTCCTTTCTAGATGGTTTTAGCAGATATAATCAAATTAGCATTGCAAAAGAGGACCAGGGAAAAACTACTTTTACATGTCCCTGGGGCACATATGCCTACAAGGTTTTACCTTTTGGCTTATGTAACGCCCCATCTACCTTTTAGAGAGCAGTAGTGGCTATTTTTGTAGATCTAATTCATGAATGTGTTCAAGTCTATATGGATGATTTTTCTGTGCATGGAAATGCCTTTGAGGATTCCTTAGCAAACTTGGAGAAAATTTTAAAAAGGTGTGTTGACTCAAATCTTTCCCTTAGCAACGAAAAGTGTTTTATGATGATGAATGAAGGGATAGTTTTAGGACATCACATTTCTTCATCTTGAATAAAATTAGATCCTATCAAAATTCAAATCATTGTAAATCTATCTGAATCAGCAACTCAAACAGATGTGAGAAGCTTTTTAGGGTATGCATGCTATTATCGTAGATTTATTGCAAGTTTCAGTAAGATAGCTCTACCATTGTTTAAATTACTTTCAAAGGATGTACATTTCAAATGGGATACTAACTGTCAATCTGCATTTCAGACACTTAAAGAGAAGCTCTCAACTGCTCCCATTTTAAGGGGACCAAATTGGACATTGCCCTTCCATATTTCTACTGATGCATCTGATACTGCAATAGGGGCCTCTTTGGGACAAAAAGAGCATACCATGACTTATGCTATTTATTTTATCAGAAAAAATCTAACACCTGTAGAATTGAATTATACAGTCATTGAAAAGGAGATGTTGGCAGTAGTTCATGCTGTGAACAAATTCCACCATTACATTACTGGCTACAAAATTTTTGTCCACATAGATCATTCTGCTTTACGATATTTGATGAATAAGTCTATTACTAATGGTTGGATAACCAAATGGTTACTATTATTGTAGTAATTCAATATCACTATTTTAGATCGGCCTGGACGAGAAAATCAAGTGGCATATTTTCTGTCTCGCTTACACAATACTAGTTAGGTTGTTCCTATTTTAGATAGTTTCCCTGATGAACACTTGTTTGCAATTTCTATTATCACTCATTGGTATGTTTATTTTGCCAACTATTTATCATCAGGACAACTACCTCCATCTATGTCATCCAAAGAAAAGAAAAATATTATTAAACAAAGTGCTAGACATATACAGGTTAATGGCGATCTCTTTTACACAGGATATGATCTAATTATTAGGAGATGTGTATGACAAGATGAAGTTTTAGATATTTTGAAATCATGTCATGATGAACCGTGTGGTGGCCATTTTGCAGAGAAAAGAACAGCATACAATATACTCAATTTGAGGTATTACTGGCCTTCTATTTTCAAGGATTCTAAGAAGTATGTTAGGAGCTGTGATACTTGTCAACAGATGGGACAACCAGTACAATCTAATGAAATGCCACTCCAACCACAAATCCTAATAGAACCATTTGAAAAATGGGCTCTTGATTTCATTGGTCCGATTAATCCACCATCACAAGGAAAGAAGTACATTTTAGTATGTATCGATTATTTTACAAAGTGGGTGGAAGCCAAACCATTACCAAGAGCCACATAAAAAACAGTGGTAAACTTTCTTTTTAAAGAGATATTTTTCAGATTTGGGGTTCCTAGAGAGATTGTCACTGATCAGGGTGTATAGTTTACTTCTAAACTGGTGTAGGAGATAGTAGCAAAGTACAAGATTAAGCACAAAAAATGTACACCTTACCATCCACAAGCCAATGGCCAAGTGGAATCTACAAACAAAACTTTGGAAGGAATCATCACCAAAACTATCCAGATGCATAGAAAGGATTGGTCAGCCAAGCTTACTGAAGCTTTATGGGCATACTGAATCACTTGGAAAAACAATACTGGTTTTTCTCCTTAGCGGCTTGTCTATGGAAAGCAAGTCCTCTTGCCGATAGAATTTCAAATTCATACCTTTAAGTTAGCAGCATATTTGGGGATGAATCTTTTTGAAGCACAACAAGAAAGGATACTACAATTGAATCAATTAGATGAGATGAGACAGTCTACAATAGAACACAATATTTTGATACAACAACAAAGAGCCCAATGGGATGACAATTTTATCAAAATGAAACAATTTCACATCGATGACTGGGCCTTATTGTTTGATTCAAAATTCAAAGACTTCAAGGCCAAGTTCACAACTCATTGGCTTGGTCCACATGAGATTGCAGAGGTATATGAAAATGGTTCAATCAAACTCCAAACAATCGATGATGAAGCACGTACATTTGTGTTCAATGGCCATTAGCTAAAACTCTACACCAAGCCTATCAACAAAGAATATTTCATACAGCAGATTTCACAGCAACGGGAGATGGAAGTGCTGGATAAACACACTGGTGTTTCTCCTTCACTTTCTTCTTAGCCATTTTTTGATTTGATAAAAAAAGGGACTTTAGTTGTGAAAACCAGGCAACTGGCACAACATAAACTCGAATTTTCCTTGGAAAACCAAGTTTACTTGGCCATTGAAAATTCACAAAAACATTTTCACTTTCTGGCATTAGTAATTTCATGTCTCATAGGAATTTTTTTTGCACAATAAATATTTTTGTTTGACTTGAAGACAAGTCAATAAATAGGCCTATGAGGGGGATAAGCATTTCATGCTTTCTATTTTTCTTCTTTCTTGGAACCTTCCAAGCCTTCTCCAAATGTAGAGGGATCTGACTTCCAGTCTAGAAGAAAGAATCTGAGACATTGCATCAGAAGATAGCAGAAGGGACCTAAAAAGAAGCACATTTCTATTGAAATTTTTGCACAGGGACCTGATATGGCATACATTTTTAAGAGAAGACATCAAAAGGACATGTGTGAACCAGAAACAAATTGCAAATTATCTTCTCAAACAGAAAAGCAGACTAGCTACATCAAGCAACAAGAACAACACAAAGGGATATCAAGCAAATTTTAATTGATCAAAACCTAAACTGCATTCTACAGGCATATTTTTCTACTCAACAGGAAGAGAAATTATTTTTTTCAAAAAAACAATGGAATTCAAATGTTTTTTATTTATATACTCCAAGACAAAGGTACTAGTGCATTATGCATTAAGTTAACAAATATATATGGAATATATAAGACTGATCGTAGAACATTGGTTAAGTGGCATGTTCAGATAATTATTGCAAAAGACATGGGAATCATAGTTGTATGCTCCCACGAAAATATTAATGTGCATAGGAAGTCGCACTGTAAGTTTATGACACTAGGATTGTATATCAGAATGGTCATTCCGCTTTGATAATTTCCCAAGCTTCACTCTTCCACCTATAGACCCGATTGATGTACATTACAAAAGCGTACAAGGATAATACTTCACAGTGAGCGAAAAGAAGGCGTGTATCACAGAGGAAGGATGTGGGCACTACTTTCTGAAGAATGCATACGCGCAGGAGAAATCTTGAAGTAACAATGCCAAAGGAGAGGTAAAGCTTGAATATTTTTCCAAAAGAATTTGCTAGATCAATAGCAATTCCAGTTTCAGAGGATCATTTTGAAATAGGAAAACGTTTACAGAGTTAAAAGTTGCAAAGATGGGGTTTTCTGCTTCATATTTCTTTTCCTGTTAAAATTGCAAAATGGTATCTAGATTGGAACCAAAGAAATTCGATTCCACTGTTATTCATGAGAAATGTATGGAAATTTTTGAGAGGAAACAGTGGGTGTCTTTTTTTGAAAAGTTTGATGGGCACAATGACAATGTTAGCCTAGCCTTTGCTAACTCATTTGATGGAGAAAGGGTTATAGTAGGAAATTTGAATTTCAGACTGTCTGAAGATATTTTGGCACAGATCGTTGGCTTACCATAGCAAGGAAAGAGATTCTTTAAAACCAAACAATTCAAGGAAAAGGCATGGATACCCTTTCTATGCAGGTCAAGGGCAGTTTCAGTGAAATGGAATAAGGGAGTACCAAGGAGTTGGTTGGTTCATCCCTGAGATGAAATAGTATATATCATCCAAAGATTCATCACCCATGAAGGACGATTTAGTATTGTATATATTTATCATATCAAGCTATTGCAGCATTTGATGGGTGATTGTGAGATTAACATGCCCCATTTTTTATTACAGAGCCTTTCCAAGATGGCTAAGGCTGTTCAAAAGCATGCAGAAGATAAATTAACAAGCCTTTTCCATTGTGGGCTCATCAAAATAATCATCACTTATAAGTTACAGAAGCAAAACCTGACATGGCAAGAATTTATAATTCATAATCAATTTGAAGAATTAGAAGAGTTTCCTGAAGAAAGCTTGAAAGAAGACAAACTGTTGATGATAACATACCTCAAGCATGAAGAACAGAACCCTGAAGCAACAAGCTCAAAATTGCTTAAGGGGAAAAATAAATAAAAAGAGGTGTTGATGATCACAGATGATGAAGATCACTCTGAGGCAGCAAGCTCAAAACAGCCTCAGAGAAGAATAAGAACTAGGAGCATGATGAAAGAAGAAATATAGTTCCAAAAGCAAGATCAAATATTCACCACTCATAAGAAAAATCCAAGGAAACATCAGCAAGCTCGAAATAAGTCAGCACTAGAAGAGAATTATGAAAGCCAGCAGAAATAGTATGAATACATAAAATCCTTGGAAAGTCAAGAAGAAAGTCCAACAAGTGAGATAGGGCAAGTCCATGAAGAAAAAGATACCCAATAAACTGAAAATATTTCAAATGAAGTGATAAAGCAGACTAAAAAAATTAATCTTTTCTTGGAATAGAAAGAAAAAGAAGAGAAAAAGCATCCAAGACAGGAAATTTCAAATGATCAAGCTTCTCCTTTCTTGGAGCAACAAACTATAGAAAAAGAAAAGAAGGGAGATTAAGTGCAAGACAATGAAGATGTGGGGATGGACACTAATTCTGAGCAGCCTTCAATGAAGATGGAAAAGAAGAAAACTTCCAAAATCAGTAAAAATATTAAGAAGTTGAAACTGGAAGTAAGAGAATTAGAACTGAGGAATGAAAAGTTAAAAGAAAATAACAGGAAGCTTAAAGTTCAAAGGGAACGAATCTCCAAGCATGCATGTAAATGGTATAAACAAAAGAAGACTTATAAAACCAAGTATGAAAAACTGAAAGTCCTTTATGCATCTCAAACATCTACAGATGCATCATCTCAGACAGGAGGTATATTAGAGGATTAGAAACAGAGGTTCAACAACAAAATTTTGTTCATGATATAAGCAAGGTCAATTTTTTGGAAATACTTTTTGTGCATGAGGACATGCAACAACTTCCTCTTGGGGGAGATGTTGGGAACCATTTTTTTACCTATTTTTCCATCTAAATACCTTCCAATTTTCTCCATAAACCTTCATATTTGATCCATAAAACCTTAATTTCATCCACAAAACTTTGGTCAAAGGTAAAAATGTTGTTGCTTCTTAATAAATTGAATAATGAGATTTTTAAGGCATTTAAATTAAGGTTTTATTCAAAATTACAGAATGTGCTAACTTCCTGTAATTTCTCCTAGGTTGGATACTTGCAGGCCAGTTGGGCACAAACTGAGAGATGGGGGGAATATCCTCAATGTCCAAGGATGGTTAAATTTCTAACGAACCTATGATATGGCTTTCACAGGTGTCAAGTCAACGCCGGTCAAAGACGACCACCTGTGCTACCACTTAGCATGAAAACATGACAGTTTTGATTTTGCTTATTTTTGATGGATCTAATGGAGGATCTCGAGGGTCGAGAGAAATATTAGGAGCGTGCCATTATGAGTCTCCCAGATTTGTAGCATTTCATTTTTAAAAAATAATTGTATAAGTATTTTATTTGACAAAGAAAAAAAACTCCTGGGATAATAGACGTATGATTTTGAATTAAAGACTGAGGATTCGATAAATTACTATGTATGTTCATTTCTATATGGTGAATGCGATTGAGTTTTAAATCTCTGTGATTTTATTTGCGTGTGTAATCAAAGCATTGGAGGGCCCCCTTTGCCAAGTCTGCACACATATTTCTTCATTGTTGCGTGTGGTATGTTTTAGTTGAATCCTGTAGAAGTCGATTTTCTTTATTGATTACTCATACATTGCAAAATGAGTTAGATTATATGAATAGGTTTATGAGCTCTTTTATATAAATGGTTAAATGCTGTAGGAGTGATTTCAATTGCATTACTTATTCAATATCAAACTGCTGAATATAGTTACACATTGCGAATTGTCTTCTTGTAAAGGAAATCAATGATTGTCTGCTTTCAACGGTGAGATATTAAGCATTGTATTGTGATTTATTTTTAAGATTTAGGTTCAGTATTTTTTATCTCATAATATTTCATATATGAATTGCTGGTTAAACTAAGAGATCGAATGAAGTTTATTTTGTAAGGGAGGTTTTGCATTTCAAAGTTACATCATTCTAGCATTCAATAGATTTGTTTCATAAGTAAACTGAATTTCTAGTTAAGTCTAACTCTGAGTCTCTATATTTGGGATATGCCTCTAAGTCTTACAAACTCTTGATTGAGATTAACTTAAGGTCTAATTTACACTAGCGGATTGGAACCCAACAATATATAGGCCTTTGAGCCTCATTGTAACACAGAGTTCAAAGGCATGTAGCCGCCACATCTCTTCTCAAAGATAAGCTACCAGCACTCTAGCTAGTTTATTTCCATTCTGTATGTAAACAAGTTTCAGTTATTGATTAATGAAATCAAGTGTTGTTTCCGCTGCATATTTGTTTCTGTGGTTATTTATGTATTTTGTTGCATTCCTACATAAATACAGATCAGTGGTATCAGAGCAATTTTCTCTTTCTCGATCCTTCTTTGCATATCCCCAACGAGGTCGAGGTATAAAGAGTTAGGCCTCTATCTAGTTGAACCTTTGCAAGATCATCCTCGCAAATTCCGACGACCACCCATGGGGGAAGAAAAGAAATATGAGGTCGCAAAAGATCCTATCAAAATGTTGCTCAAGGAGGCCCTTGAAAAAAAAAGGAATCCGATGATGGATAACTTCACCTAGATCCTTCAACGACTTCCCACTAGCGACACATCTACATCTAGTGTTGAAATATTGTAACTTCGAAGAATATTCTATATGTATCTTTTTGTGGTCCCCGATGGTCCTACCGGGAGAACCACTTGTATTACATTGTACCCCGATGCTCCTAATCGAAAGAACTAATAAGAGTCATGAGGTAGTCCCCTCTAATTGTAAAGGTGGGTCATCAGCACCCCAGTGTGGTTACTTGAGCCTACATGTGTAACTCGAGCCTACATGATTTAATTCAAGCCTACATGTCGAATGAGTTAACTTAAGTGAACGGATAAATATAAATAGAGGTGTAGTGCTCCTCATTTGTGACACACACACTCTCACTTGTGTAGTGCATTAGTGGAGAAGAGAAGTAGTTGGAGAAGGAGGAGGATCAGGCTTTGATCTCCTTGCTGGTTTTATCTTTTATCTTTTTGGGGAATCTATATTGAGGAATATTTTACTGGGTTTTTCCCCTTAGGGTTTTCCCAGGATAAATCTTTGTGTTCCTTTTTTATGGTTGTGCTTATCTATCTTTTAGTGATCCTATTTATATGCTTTTGTCATGAAAATGAAATGAAATACTGATGTCTTAGCTAAGCATATGAAAATTTAACATGGTATCAGAGCCACCCTGAAAAGAAGACATTGTGCAACTACAGAATCTAGGGCTTCTTACTTTTTGGTTCTCTCTCCACAATTGATCATCAAAAGAAGGCTAGGCTGACTCTTCATTGAAGGGTGCATCTTTCTGTCGAAGCGAAATTCAATTCCAAGCATTTTCAGTTTTCGGTGTGGGAAATTAGGGCTTCTTGCAGAAGAAGTATTTTTGAGTGATCCCAGCATAGGATTTCTCTCCCAAGAAAAATTGAAGTCTAGAGACCTGGATCAAGTTTTTTGGTTGGGTGAAACTTCAGGAAAGTCAAACCCTAGTTTGACCCCGAGCTAGAAAAACCCTAAATACTAAAAATGCTAAGGTTTGGTACATTTGCTATATCCCTATATTAGAGAAGGTTCAGGAGCTGAAAATTTCAAAGGCCGAAGATAAAATCATGATGTACACTGTATCCAAAATTCAGCCTTATATGCACTATATTTTGGGAGATATGATCCTTCCAAGTTAGGGTTCTAGCCTCTTCCAGAATTCATCCCTAAAAAGGACACCTGGGGAACATTGCTATAGATTGGGCTACAGAGGTCCAAATTGAATTCATGGAGATGTTCCAGAAATATCACAGACTATGCTTTCTATGTTCCAAACTTCAGAACCAGAAGATGAAACAGTGACACATGGCAGTCTGTACAACTTCGTTGTTCTGAACAGTCCTGTAACAGGTCACCATGGGAAAAGGATCATAAATCCCAATTGGTGAAACCAATTCTGATGAAACATATGGTGTTGGATCAGGTACATGTGAGGTTACCTCAATGAAAAATTTTAGACAGATAGGAGCATCAATTTCAGTGATATCACAGAAACAGTGACAGGAATTTCTGCAGAAGAAATTGGAAAACTAGGGATTCCTGTTCCGGGAGCTTCCCTCCACTGTTTTCAGAAAAGGAGTACATTAGATAGCTCCATTTGAAGAGATAAATCTTTCTATACAATCATATCTTAAATATTCCAAGTTTTGAAAATTGGGGTTTCTCTGACAAACCCTAAATCAGCTAGCTCTGGAAGCAGGACGGACACCTCAAATCGGTAAGATCTAATATTTTGCTATTTGCATTTGAGGTTCTCATTTCAAAGTGATCTATCACATCAGCTTGATGATAAGCTTGGTAAAGTTGAAAACTTCCAAGCATGGAAGTATATGATCTCTCTAAATAAAATGAATTGGACACCTACATAAGTAGAGAGGTTCCAGTTCCATACGAAGATGAGGCTCAAAGCCTTACACAAGAAGAACTTGATCAAGGCCAAGAAGATCATTGTTGATTCAATCACGGATCAAATTGTACCACAAGTGTCTTCCCTAAAGACACCGAAGATGTTTGATTCCTTGATCAAGATATTTGAAGTTAAGAACTTAAATCAGAAGATGGCTTTGAGAAAACAGTTGAAGAATGTGAAGATCCAGAATGCAGAACAACTTGAAGCAGTAGAAGAAGAAGTGGAGATTGCAGAAGTGGTGATAGCCACCTTGAATGGCCTCCTAGGATCATGGGATTCATGCAAAGAATGTATGCCAGAAGGAAGTAATTTCTTTCAGCTCAACTCATAAGAAGAGAAGAAGAAGATGGGAGCAATTGAAGATCAAGCTCTCACCATTCAAAAGTGATGAGGAATATGAAGAACTCAATTCTTGTCATTTGGATAAGAAATGATGATTTCATGAAGAAGATGATAAAGCAGAATGATAAATATGGAGTATACCCACGAAACAAATAAAAGATAAGTATTCAATTGTCATTTCATGATATTGTTTTGTTATACATTTGATTATATTCAGTTGATGTGTTATGCATGATAGATTGTTTGCATTAATGACTGTATACTAATAATATGCATGTGATGGGTAAGTAGCTCATGGTGCTATACAACTCTCCATTGCTAGTTATCAAACCTTTTTGCTGACATATTGTATTAGTGCACAATCTCAATAATGTCATGGTGGAGATGGAAGGCATCTAGAAAGTTTATGTGAGATATGGATGAATGTTGTATTGACTAAACAGTTGCATGATGCATAAGAATTTGTCATTATGCATATGTTTTATGAAATAGTTCTAACCATGCAACTGGTGCATTTGAATTGTAGGAAAGGTCCTGTACAACCTCCTACAAGAAAATAAGGATGAGACTTGTTCCGAAGAACAAGTGATGACAATTCAAGATTCACTCCAATAAACATGAATCTGAAGCTCCCAGGGTCAAAGACACCATGATGGAAGAAAGAGCTTCAGAAAGCGGTAGATCCACCTTGAAGGATGAAGACCAACATGGGTACAAGAGATAACTCAAGGTGAAGAAAAGAATGCTATGAAAGAAGCTATGATAAAAAAAAATAACAATTGACCATAGGGAATGATGTATACTATATGATTTCGAGACATAAAGGGAAGTACGTAGTATCTTCCATATAGATCTACAAGAACAAGTGTACAAAGCAAGGTTCATGATTTTACTCAGAAAGAATAGACTATGACATGACATACTCTATTGACCAGTATATATCAAGCATAGAACCACCTGTACAGAATGAAGAGGGAAGATAATACTCCACTTCAGGGGGAGTGACTACAGAAAATTATATCTGAGTTCGACATGGTATGACATGATGGATAGCTTCGTGATGGATCGAGACTTTACCAAGAGTAAAGTGGGTTCCAACCTTCAAGGTTGAATATAGAAGACTAGGATATGTTGATGACCTGAGAAGACAAACTCATAGAAGATGTTATGATACTAGAATGATGTTTGGGATATAGTACTCAAACTAGAAAGAAAGAATGTGGTATCTTCCAAATGGATTTGCAAGATAAGATATGTTGTTGATAGAAGTAAGGTAAGACTTGTGGCTAGAGGTTTCTATCAGAAAGAGGGAATTAATTCTGAATAGACACTTACTCCAGGAAGCAAGGTACACTTCCTTCAAAACTATCATGGTAGTTTCTTCCATGATGAAGTAAAGACAAGCCTTCCTTAATGGTATGATTGAGGAAGAGTTTTACATCGAATAGTTACGAGGATTTGAAGTTGAAGACAGATGGAATCAAGTATGCAAGTTAAAGAAGGCCCTCTATGGCCTGAAGTAAGCTCCCAGATCTTGGTATGGAAGAATAGATAGTTTCCTAATGAGCATGGGCTTTGCCAAGAGTAAATTCGATCCTAACCTTTACTACAAGGTTGTAGAAGATGAACCTGCCATTCTATTACTATATGTGGATGACTTATTCTTCACAGGGAATGAGAAACAGATCATGGAAAGTAAGAAGAAACTAGTAGAAGAATTTGATATGAAAGACCTTGGGTTAATGCATTATTTCCTAGGTCTGGGAGTAAGGAAAAGTTCAGAAGGAATATTTCTCAACCAGGGAAAGTATAGAGATATTGAAGAGATTCAATATGTTGGAATGCAAAGTCATGGCCACACCCATGGACTCCATCCTGAAACTGTTAGCTGATGACTCATTAGAGTTAGTGGATATGACTCACTACAGACAGATCACTGGGTCATTGATGTACTTAACAAATACCAAACAAGACATTTGTTTTGCTGTGAACACCTTAAGTTAATATCTTGTTCAACCAAGACGGGTTCACCTAGTAGCTACAAAACATGTGATGAGGTATCTGAAAGGGACTATAGACTTTGGTATATACTATGATGGTAGCCGTGAGTATAGATTGTATGGCTACACAGATGCATATTGGGCTGCAAGTATCTCAGACAGGAAAAGCACATCAGGTAGATGCTTTTGTTTGAGGTCTGCTATGAGTTCATGGTTTAGCAGGAAACAGTCCAGTGTTTCTCTTAGCACAGTTGAAGCAGAATACATAGCAGATTTCTCTACTAAGTTGTGAATCCATATGGATTCAAAAGCTGATATCAGGTCTCTTTGACCTGAAGATGGATACTACAATGATTCTATGTGATAACCATAGTTGTGTTGACAAAGAACCATGTGTTTCGATGTAACACATAGAAATCCAGTATTTCTACATACAAGATAAGATGCAGATGATGATACTATAGATGCAGATGATGGTGATTCAGTATTTCTATACTGAATATAGAGATGATGATGTTTCAGTATTCCCATACTGAAGATATAGATGATGATGATTTCATTATTCCCATACTAAAGATATAGATGATATTTCAGTATTTACATACTGTAGATATAGACGATGATTCCGTATTTCTATACTAAATATAGAGATGATGATGCTTTCAGTATTTCTATACTGAAGATGTAGATGATGATGGTTTGGATGATGATGTACTAATGAAGCCTCTGCCTCAAGTAGAGTTCGAACACTTTCGAGACAAGATTAGTGTTGTTCGGAAAGACCTTCCTTGAAAGGGGGAGTAGTGATGTTGCAGTGGGATTGTATCATCCCTGGGAATTTGCTCTAAAGTGATCCGAAGACCTCGGTCCTCGAGAATGAAGAGGGATTGTATCATCCTGGGACATCTGTCCATAATAGATTCGGGGACCTCGGTCCTCGAGAACGTGGTGGGATTGTATCATCCCTGGGAATTTGCTCTAAAGTGATCCGGAGACCTCGGTCCTCGAGAATGAAGAGGGATTGTATCATCCTGGGACATCTATCCATAATAGATCCAGGGACCTCGGTCCTCGAGAATGTGGTGGGATTGTATCATCCTTGGGAACTTTCCTTAAATTGATCCGGAGACCTCGGTCTTCGAGAATGAAGAGGGATTGTATCATCTCGGGACATCTGTCCATAATAGATCCGGTGACCTCGGTCCTCGAGAATGTGGTAGGATTGCATCATCCTTGGACATCATCCTAAAGTGATAGGGACTGATTCTCCCGTAATCAATCTGGTGGCTTTGGTCCTCAAGAATGTGGTAGGATTGCATCATCCTTGGACATAGTCCTAAAGTGATAGGGACTGATTCTCCCGTAATCAATCCGGTGGCTTCTGTCCTTGAGAATGGGGTAGGATTGCATCATACTTGGACATAGTCCTAAAGTGATAAGGACTAATTCTCCCGTAATCAATTTGGTGGCTTCGGTCCTCGAGAATGTGGTAGGATTGCATCATCCTTGGACATAGTCCTAAAGTGATAGGGATTGATTCTCCTGTAATCAATCTGGTGGCTTCGGTCCTCGAGAATGTGGTAGGATTGCATCGTTCTTGGACTTAGTCCTAAAGTGATAGGGACTGATTCTCCCATAATCAATTTGGTAACTTTGGTTGTCGAGAATGTGGTGGGATTATATCATCCCTAGACTTTAAGTCCAAAAATGATCCAAATACTTTTTGTCTTTGAGTTGTGGATTGCAGGTTGTTGTTGATGATGATGATGCCGTACTAATCGAAAGATCAGAGTATGATGATGATGACGTACTGATCGAAAGATCAGAGTATGATGACGTACTGATCGAAAGATCATAGTATGATGATGACGTATTAATCGAAAGTTCAAAGTATGATGATGATGACATACTGATCGAAAGATCAGAGTATGATGATGATGACGTACTCATCTAAAGATCAGAGTATGATGATGACGCACTATGATGATGATGTTTCTAATCGAAATATTAGAGTATGTTGATGATGTTTCTGATCGAAAGATCAGAGTATGATGATGATGTTTCTGATCAAAAGATCAGAATGTGATGATGATTATGATCGACAGATCAGAATATGATGATGATGATGTTGTTGCTGATTGAAAGGGCAAAGTGTTGATGATGATATTGCTGATCGAGAGGTCAAAGTACTGAAGATGTTGCTGCTGATCGAAAAGTCAAAGTGCTGAAGATGTTGCCGATCGAAAGGTCAAAATGCTGAAGATGTTGTTGCTGATCGAAAAGTCAAAGTGCTGAAGATGTTTCTGATCGAAAGGTCAAAATGCTGAAGATGTTGTTGCTAATCGAACAGTCAAAGTGCTGAAGATGTTGCTGATTGAAAGGTCCAAGTGCTGAAGATGTCGTTGCTAATTGAAATATCAAAATGTTGAAGATGTTGCTGATCAAAGACTGAAGATGTTGCTGATGATGAAGACTGAAGATTGAAGATGAAGACTACATGATGTTGAAAAGATTCCAATGATTTATAGATGTGTTACCCTGCTGATGTTGATGATGTCCCCTATCTCTACTCTTGTTGTTGTTGATGTTGTTGTAGAATACCCTTCTCGTTAAGGGGGAGTGTTGAAAAATTGTAACTTTGAAGAATATTCTATATGTATCTTTTTTTGGTCCCCGATGGTCCTACCAGGAGAACCACTTGCATTATATTGTACCTCGATGCTCCTAATCGGAAGAACTAATAACAGTCATGAGGTAGTCCCCTCTAATTGTAAAGGTGGGTCATCAGCACCCCAGTGTGGTTACTTGAGCCTACATGTGTAACTCGAGCCTACATGTCAAATGAGTTAACTTAAGTGGATGGATGAATATAAATAGAGGTGTAGTGCTCCTCATTTGTGACACACACACACTCACTTGTGTAGCGCATTAGTGGAGAAGAGAAGTAGCTGGAGAAGGAGGAGGATCAGGCTTTGATCTCCTTGCTAGATTTATCTTTTATCTTTTTGGGGCATCTATATTGAGGAAGCTTTTGTTGGGTTTTTCCCTTTAGGGTTTTCCCAAGATAAATATTTGTGTTCCTTTTTTATGGTTGTTCTTGTCTATCTTTCAGTGATCCTGTTTATATGTTTTTGTCATGAAAATGAAATGAAATACTGATGTCTTAGCTAAGCATATGAAAATTTAACATCTAGCAGCCACGTTGGAGGTGAAACCCCTTTTAATGTACATGTAAACTTCGACATTCCCATATTTGATGGGTGAATAGATGTAGATGACATTGATAGATGGTTGAATCTATTAGAAGGATATTTTTCAGTTCATGACTTTTCTGACCAGGAAAAGATTACTTTTTCTCTACTCAAAGCCACCCCCATGTCAAGGACTGGTGGGAAACCTACTATGAGAGAAACGATGAGAAGGAACCCTCTCTATTCTCATCCCTACCCACTTGGAATTCTTTCCAATATTCATAAAGGGACAATATTATCTGGTGGTGAGCTATGAGGACAAGTACATACAATGGAATACGCTGTGGCAGCAAAGAGATCAAGATGTGCATGAGCTGACAAATATGTTCCATATCCTGTGCACCAAGTTGGGTATCAAAGATTTAGAGAAACATTTAGTGTTGAAGTACCGCAGTTGTCTGCACAGATACATTCAGGAGGAAATGGAGTTCCTCGACATCTCCTTGCTTGGTACGGCATATCGATATGCTACCAAAATTAAGCAAAAATTCAAATAGAAAAAGCGATACTTTGGATCTATGAATCAGAAGTAAGGGAAAGGTGCCCCTAAACTGCAAAACCAAGGACACAGCCAAGGCATGGAGACTCAAGAAAACTTTCCAAAGCCTCAAGCAAAGAGCAATGTTGTAAAGCCAAAGAAGGAAGAAGGAAAGTGGTGCAAGTTCCATAAGAGGCCCACTCACAACACAAGTGAGTGTTGGGCCAAGCAATCACTAGTGGCTGAGATAAAGGCTTCTGAATCAGATGCGTACTCTAACACTGAATCAAAACCTGAGAAGGGGAATCACAGAGGGAATAATATTATTGATGCAAAGCCCAACGCCACCATTGCTACCATGAAGATCCAAAAGGAAGAACCAGAAGATTCAGACGAGGAGGAGCATCTTTTCCACTCCCAGATGTGGGTAAAGGGTTCCCCACTACAGTTCATTGTCGACAGTGGGAGCCAAAAGAACCTGATTTCAGCATAGGTCATGAAGCGGTTGGTTTTGTCGACCACAGCACACCCGTAGCCATACACCATCGGGTCGCTTCACCAAGGACGGGATCTTCGTGTCAGCCAGTAGTGTCGCCTTCCCTACAGCATCAAGCCCTTCATCGATGAGGTATTATGTGATATTGCTCCTCTTTATGTTTGTGATTTATTATTAGGTCAACCATACTTATGGAAGAAACGTGCTTTGTATGAGTCCTGACCTTGCGTTGTTATTATTACGTTGGGAAATAATTTGTACAGGATACCAGAGGTACCACCTCCTGCCGCTATCTCTTTGGTTACTGCAAAACAATGCAGTAAGCTCATTTCCAAAACTGGGAATTTTATTTTATTGATGATCTTCCCTTAGGAAAAGAAGAATATTGTGGCCATGACCTCCAGATAGGGCCCCTCTGTACAACAACAAAAAATGGACAAGGTCGTGGAGGAGTACTGAGACATATTCACCTCACCCACTAGGGTGCCTCTCCACTGTCAGGTTATGCACCCCATCGATCTAACCCCAGGTGAGCTGATGCCCAATGGACCAATCTATCAACAATATATTCTGGAGAATGATGAAATCAAGAGGCAAATTCAAGAGCTGTTGCAGAAGGGTCACATCTGGCCAAGTTCATTGCCCTGTGGGAGCCCAATCATGTTGGTACAGAAGAAGGATGGGAATCGGAGACTCTGTATTGACTATTGGGTGCTCAACAAGATCACTATCTGGAATAGGCACCTGATCCCATGGATTGATGACCTCCTGGACCAGCTTAAAGGGGAAAAATATTTTAGCAAGATTGACTTAAAGTCTGGGTATCACCAGGTACCGATTGAACCGACCGATGTGTGGAAGACTGCCTTCAAAGCCAAGGAGGGCCTTTTCGAATGTTTGGTCATGCCTTTCGGGATGACAAATTCTCCTGAAACCTTCATGAGACTGATGGACAACATCTTGCAGCCATTCACCAACTCATTTGTAGTAGTATACTTGGATGACATCTTGATATTCAGCCAGACTTGGGAAGAGCACCTCCACCACATCTAACAGGTCCTCCAAACATTGCGGCAGCACAAGTTGTGTGCCAATTTGGACAAGTGCACTTTTGGCATGATCCAGGTTCAGTATCTGGGATACATTATTGATGAGTGTGGGGTGCATGTGGATCCAACCAAGATCCAATTCATTTGGGATTGGCCAGCCCCGACTACTCTAACAGAGCTTCACAACTTTCTGGGCCTTGCTAATTTCTACCGCAGGTTCGTGTTGGGATTCTCTTATATCACTTGGCCCTTGAGTCAAGTCACCAAGGGAGGAGTGAAAGAAAAATTATTTTGGTTGGAAACTCAGCAAAAGGCGTTTGCAGAATTGAAACATCGCCTCTACTGTGCCCTAGTGCTCACATTACCAGACTTGCAACAACCATTTGAGATCGAGACATATTACTCTGACTATGCTATTGGGGCAGTCCTTACTCAACAAGGGCATCCAATGCCATGTCACAATGAGACACTGTCGAACATAGTCCACAAATATCACACTTATGACAAAGAGATGTATTCCATTGTACATGCTTACTGACAATGGAAGCATTACATTTTGGGGAAGGAAACGATCATCCACACAAACCATCGACCCCTATAGTTCATACAGACACAAGGGAAGTTACAAAACGATCGCCATCAGAAGTGGTGCACATATCTACAACAGTTTCATTTGAACATCAAGTACAAGAAGGGAAGCACCAATAATGTTGCATACTACCTCAGCCGACCACCGATCGTGGCGATAACCACCGTGCTCAACTCTTGTGGGCACGAGACTTCTGATTGGATGCTTCTCTACAAGAGCGATCCAGAATTCAGCCACACATAACAAACACTCTAGGAGGGAAACCAAGTTCCAAAATTTCACCTCCAGGATGTACTACTATGTCACATGGGACACCTTTGCGTTCCTTCAAGAGAGCGTGCCAAGATGATTTGGGAAGCGCACTACAATTGGGTCACTAGGCATTTCGGGGTCGAGAAAATAGTGGTCATACTGCAGAAGTATTTCTATTGGTCGAACCTTCGACAGGATGTCAGGAAGTACATCTGATCCTACACTGCGTGCGCCATTGCCAAATAATCCATCAAGAAGTAAGGCCTCTATACTCTATTTCCTACCCCTAATCGACCTTGGGAATCCATCTCCATGGATTACATGTTGGGACTTCCTTCTACTAAGCACGGCAATGACTGTGTGTTTGTGTTCATTGACAGATTCTCAAAGATGGCCATAATGGCGGCCTGTAAGAAGAATATCATAGCAGAAGCCACTACTAAACTCTTCTTTGAACAAGTGTGGGTACACTTTGGGATCCCACAGTCTATAATCTCATACCGAGATAGCAAGTTCCTTAGTACTTTCTGGTCTAGCCTATGGTCAATGCTAGACACCAAGATCACAAAGTCCACATCTTTCCATCCCCATACTGATGGCCAGACAGAGGTCGTCAATAGGATGATCATACACATTTTGCGCATGTACAACTCAAAGCATCCATGCACATGGGATGAGAGCCTCCCCTATGTACAACACAGCTATAACCGAGCCCTCCATAGCTCAACCAACCACAGCCCCTTTCAGGTGGGCTTGGGATTCCAGCCACTATGTCCCATTCATGGAGTGATGCCATTTGCAGCTACTCAGGATGATTCAACTCATATCCAATCTGAAGTTTCCAAGGCGAACAGCTTCATTGAGCACATTTAGTACATTCTCCAACAAGTTCATGACATATTAGACAGATCCAATGCTAAGTGCAAGCAGCAACATGATCAGCATTGGGTGCAACACAACTTCCAGGTGGGTGACAAAGTGTGGCTACATTTGCAGAAGGAGCGCCTCGCTGGACCCCACCGCAAGCTTCTCCCACTCCGATATGGGCCATACACCATAACCAAAGATATCGGGGACAATGCCTTCGAGCTCAGTATTTCACCATTCCTTGGTCTGCACCCAGTGTTCAATGTGGACAGCCTTCAGCCCTACTTTCCACCTCTACTGGACACATTAGACCTGGAAAAACAACTCACACCAACAGAGCTAAACCTTGACTGCATGGAACAAGCCATGACTGATTGGATTATGGACACATAGATCAAGAACACCCACCAGCACAAGATCCATATATATCGAGTTGTCAAAGAAGGCCAACTCCTTCACTAGGGCAAGTGGCTCACCAGGAACCAAGTTCAACAAACGTTTCCTCATCTCATGGAGGAACTCAACGCAATGGGGATCATTTCTTCCTAAGGGGGGAGGAATGATCCAGGAGGATATTGGTGGCCACCCACCTATTCCACTTGGACCCCCACCATTGTTTCTTTCATTTTTTTAGTTTCCTTAATTGTAGCACAATTTACTGTTTTTGGCAATTTTCGGGTCCTAAACTTCTGGAGCGGTTTTGAGGCCCTAAACGACACTTTTTCGACATCAAAATGGTCGGGAAAAGATGAGTCTATTTTGCACTCAATATTTGTTGTTCATGGATGTAGTCCTTAAACAGATCTTTCTAACAATGTATCATGCGCGTCAAACAGAGGTAGTATGCTAAAGTTGTGACCCCAGGAGATTGATGTACCAAGTCACCCAACGGAGCCCACATTCTGGTGTTTCACCTCCTAGGGTTAGGTTTTTGGATGTGTAGAGTTTCCATTGTTTCTCAATAATATATAGGCCTTTGAGCCTCATTGTAACACAGAGTTCAGAGGCATGTAGTCGCCGCAACTCTTCTCAGAGATAAGCTGCCAGCACTCTAGCTAGTTTATTTCCATTATGTATGTAAACAAGTTTCAGTTATTTATTAATGAAATGAAGTGTTATTTCCACTGCATATTTGATTCTGTGGTTATTTGTGTATTATGTTGTGTTCCTGCATAAATCTGGATCACATGTCATCATGTATTAACCAATCAGAATTTTTTAAAATTCAAAAAGGGAGCACCTCTTAAACAATTTTTTCAGGTATTTCTTGTTTTGGGGGTAGAGGGGCCCATCAAAAGTATGCCGAGTGGGTACTCGTTGGATGCGTAATTTAATTCCACGTCCAACAAGCTCTCTCGATCAAAATTTGAGTACAGACACAGGGAGATATGTCGAAAATACGAACAAAAAAGTAGGTTTCTCTTTTCTTCCTCCAAAATTAATAAATATTATTTTATTATATTAACTATTATTTTATTATTTTAACTATTATTTTATTATTTTTCCTTAGGAGGCCCATTTTGAGTTGAAATTTCCTCTAATTTGAAAGTAAAATGCTAGAATATTTGTTTAGTTTACAGCTTGAGAAGAAAAAGGTATTATCAAACCTGTTTCTTTTCCTAATCTTGAATTGGCTATGTCATTGCGAAACATTTAGGGTCTAGGTTTTTACCCTTCGTATTCTAGGACTAAGAACATGATGTTTTCCTATTTATTTATTTTTCAATTCTTTAAAGGCAAGATTACTTAGAAAATAAGAGCAAAAATAGAACTTATGTTTTTAGCCTAAACTATGAGCATAGCCTATACATCTTATATTAAACTTATTGCTGATGTAAAAGATCTTAATTCTACAAGCAACATTAAAGAAGGAAAATCCTATACACTTAAGTCTTGCAATACTACTTCTTCCAAAGTATTTCATAGGCCTTGAAATTTACATATGCCCGAAATGTGAACATAAACCAAAATTAACCTATGCTTATGTATTGTCATGAGGTTAAGTAATTGGACATCTGTATAAACGATACTAAAGATTTATGCAAAGTATAGATTGATGTTGCCAAAGTATTTAATGTTTGTGTGTGTAAAGGTATGCACTATAATATTATAACTATAGGCTTAGCATTTAATCTTCGTTTAAAAAGCAGGGTCAAACGATGTAAATGAGACTATAATACCTTTACAAAAACTATGCTACGAATCTCCATAAATAAAATCTCGGGCTTAGATGTTTTCAACCAAGGTCTTAACAAGGGTTATGTAAACCTTTTTGCAGGATTCACCCAGGTTATCGAACTATAGAGCAACACCCACAAATTCAAGTCAAAGTGGAAACCACGTGGATATATGTTAGTGGACAGGGTTTTGGTGTTGGTAAACCCTACTACATAATTGTTCCAACCCTAAAATCACGCATTGCTTACCATACCTTTTGATATTCTGAGAAGTGCCGCCAGGCTCATGGCCTCATGGCCTTTGATGCCATCGTTGTTTCTATGTGAGTGATGGACTTAGATGCCAAATTCTAGCTCTGTGAGTGTCTTAACCTATGTATCAGCCAAACTGAAACCTCTCTTTGATAGCAGTGTGGTCTCTGGTTCTAAACTCGTAGCTTACTTTTTGGATTTTCGCTGACAGTGGGGAGATTTGGTTTCGTTGTAGATTTTATTGTGGATTTCTTATTCTTGTCAAGGTTCTTGGCATTTCTCCTGCTCATCTTCTAGGGTAAGAAGTTTTCTTTTGCCAGGTTTTGTTGTGCAAAACAATTACTGTGCGACCGAGGATAAAATCTCTAGGTAACTCATTTTAACCCTTTCTGCAATGCCATAAATTTTATTACTGTAGCAAGGTTTTATTTTGAACAAAGAACTTAACATTTCTCCATTCTATTGTGCAGCCTTCTCTACATGTGAAGTCTCACGACTGTGAGATGGAAGACTTCAGGAAAAAAGTTTCACGCTTCTTAAGAAACCGGGTAAGACTCGGTTTCATGCCTGAGGTTCTTTCTGTGTTGAATGTGTGGGGTTTGGAAGGATACTGTCTCATCGAGACTTGAGCTCCCTTACCGTAGTTGGGTTGAACAATGCTTTTGGTTGTAAAGGCCATGTGTTCTAGACTGTTCTGTTTGAAATTTTATGTTTCTTAGGGTTTCGTAGTTTGTAAACTTTTTGGTTTTTAACTTGTAAATGTTGATAGAAATAGAATGGTGCAAAGTCCGATGTATAATGAAGTCTTTGATAGACTTGGACATCGTGTTGTAGAAAACAGTTTGTTTAAGCTTATTAATGAAATTTTGAAAGAAACCTTGTTGCTATTTACCTGTATATAGTGAATGATTTGATAAAGATGAGGAAAGGATTTCACGGTCGTAAAATGCCCATAATTTTGATTTTTGTTAATAATGAGGTTATTATGTGGGATTTTAATGTAAAAGCTAATTTCTAGGTTTTCTTTTTTAGGTTTCTTAATTATAAAAAGATTTGTTTAAGAATATCAGAGGAGAAAACTTCTCTTGGTTGTAGGTTTCGACCTCGTGACCTAGACTAGGTTATTATTATAATAAATTAGTTTTAGTTTTAGTTTTAGGTTATTATTATAACTCTATTTGTTTTAAATAGAGTAAAATAGATTGTTCACTACCTATACATACGCTCTTATATAATTTAGTACAGTTATAGATTAGATATAATATTTATGTATATTATAATATTAAATAAATATAAAAGTTTTGGATGCGACTATACAGGTTACTTGTTTTGGGTTTTGACCCAGAAATATATGGTAATTATATTTTAAAACATACTCTGCATTGTTAGTTGTTTTTACTATTAATTAATATAATATTTACTAATTATACAGTATTACTGCAATTCACTTATATATTACTTATAAAAACTAATTTGTTACCACAAATTATTTTTACTGTTTAAAGTCCAATGTTGCTCTATTTGCATTAATTTCCTATTCTGTATTGATTAAGAGTTATATGTATCTATATAAAAGACTGGAACTTAGAATTAGTTATTCTACTGTGTTAAAAGAACACAGTTACCAAACTCTGTATTGATTTTTAATAACATTCTTTTGTGATACTTTATATTTATCATTTTTACAGATGTATTTTAGTTAAATGAAACTCCTGAAATAGAATAATCTTTCTGCTAAACATTCCTATAAGGTTTTATCAGTAGAAAGTAAATAATCATATTCCTGCATTTCTTGATTTGATTTAATCATCAAACTTAAATTCACCTATTGTACTAGAGTACTACCTTCCTGAAGGTGTGGAATAATACAGTCAAGTATTTCATTCATCAGCAAATTTAAACTAACCCTAATACATTCTTTCTAATGTTAGGATATTTAGACACTTAGGAGTTAGTTAAGATCAACTTGTATAATATATCCGTTAGGTAAAAGTGTGTTTCTTTGGTATGCATTAGTATGCATTTGTAAATATTCTAATCCGACGGTCACGATATGTTCTAAACTTAGAGTGATCCGACGGTTCAACTTCTCTTAGATCATACCTACCATTGATCCATGGCTTAACACCTGATTGGTCTATGATATCTATTTAAAAGAGCATAGAGGGTCCTTGGCTAGTTGATCGATTATGAGAAGCTCATATGTAACTTTCTTTCTTTTGCATTCTAATTTGCTCCAAGTAGCTATTTGGTTGGGGCCGTGGACTGTTTCCCTCTTGAGGGTTTTAACCACGTGACAAACATCGGTGTGTTGATCTATGATCTATTTGTGTGAAGAAGTTGCTAAAAGTGTTCGGCCTTTTGGGAGTACCATGTGTACCCGAACATGGTATCAAAGCTTTTATAAAGAGTCGCTTTCGGTTTTGATCAAGATCTGGAACCAGTGTTGCCGAAACTTTGAAATGGTTTCTGGTTCTGGATTTTTTGTGCATTTGTGGCCTATGGGAGCTATTCCATTGTGTCTGGAGCACTATTTCCATTGGGAAATAGTTTTCGTTTCACCGAAAACCATTTCTGTTTGTTCCAGAAACACCCATTTCGACAAATCTGAAGGTATAATGTTACAGTGACGGATTTGTTTTATTTTTTTTAAATCTCTCATATTTTATCAGTCTTATTATTAGATCCTTTTTGTTTTAGTCTCAGACTATTGCCTTTTCTGGCTATGTATGCTCTTTTTCTTGTACCTTGCGCGATCGCGACGAATCAGAAACAGTGAGGGAAAGTTTTGTTTCTTGTCTTCTCGACTACATATGCTCTTTGTTGTGCACCTTGTACGATCATGGAAAATCCGAAACAACAAGAAAACTTGAAAACGTAGACTTTCCGGGTAAGCTAACCAAGATCTAACCACATTGTGTGGATAAAAAAAAATTGTTTTTCGTTTTTTGTGTGATTTGCAAGAAAATAAAACAAGCACGAAGAACGAGAGAAGAGTAAAAGAAAAAAACCTTTCTTCTTTCCATACTTTTGCGTACCTTTTAAACTTAGCTCATTTGGTCCAAAGTTGTTTTATTACTTAATAGGTCTTGAGTTCAAGTCTTATTAAGCTACTTTTTAGTGCATGCAATTTCTATTTTCAAGTTACTTTATTGTAAAAGTGCATCTCACATAAATCAAATCAAATAAAAGTGAGTCGCTTAAGTTTTTAATTTATTGTCGCACTATTTAAAAGTCACATTATTGTAAAAGTGAACATCACTTATTCTGTAAAAATGATTCACTTCAAAGCAACTTTATTGTAAAAGTGATTGTCAAAGGTTGATATTGGGAAGAGGGGGCTTCTTTTTTTTAGTTGGTCAAGTTAATATCTGCCACGTCATTATTGGGGATATCTTCAACATTTTCTTTGATCAAGCATAACTTCATCATCCAGAATCAGTTTTCAGTGCCATTTTTTTTAAAACCGCATATTTTTTTGAGCTCTTTGCATCCATATAGTTAGTTTCTGTTTTTTCATCCATTATTTTATAGTATGGCCACCCCTTGTGATATTATACTTACAAGTTCTAACTATTTCTCATGAAAATCTCGTATGGAAGATGTTCTACGAAGTAGGGGACTTTTCAGGATAACCTTAGGGAAAGAAACAGAACCCATTGATGATGATAAGAAAATTAAATGGCAAAATAGATGTGATGAAGCTCATGGATTGATTGGGATGTCAATCTCTATTGATTTGCATTTCCACATATCTGAAATTGATGAACCTGATAAATCTTGGGAAAAGTTGAAATCTGTGTTTGGTAAGCACAATGAAATTTGAGGTCATCAACTTGAGAATGTGTTGATTTCCTTGAATCCAAATGATTTTTCATGCATTCAAGAATATTTATCTAAGTATAAAACTCTTAGACTATTATGTGCAGAATGCAAGATTAAGAAAGAAGACAAACAATGCATTTATCATATTCTTTCCAAACTTGGACCTGCATATTCTGTTTTTGTATCTACATTCTACTCCATGAAAGAATCCTTGACTGTAGCCAGCTATTAAGAGCCTAGTCTTGAATCCTTTTGTGATTCCTTAATTAAAGAGCAAGATAAGCTCATTCATCTTGGAATAATTAACAATGTAGGTACATCTAGAAAAGCCTTATTGTCCCAACAGAAAGAAAAGTCCAAGCCTCCCAAGAAACAGAATTTTCACAATAATAAGCAAAACAACAAGGGTCCCAAACCCTCTCAGTCAGCTCCTTCTTTAAAAAATGACAAAGGGTCCAAGCAAAAAGGAAAGAAGACTGAGCGTCATTGCAATTTTTGTGGGAAAGATAATCATGATGAATCTAAGTGTTTTAAGAAGATGGCAGCCTTGGAAGCAACAATGAAGAAGCACCACATCAACCTAGATTCGTCTTCAGAATATACCTCTCATGGACATGCACTTTGTGCTTCTGGTTACTCTTATACTGCATCTTCTTCTTCTACTTCAATTGAATGGCTCATTGATTTTGGAGCATCTTATCATATGGCTAAGGATAAAGCCATATTTTCTGCTATGCATGAATGTAACACCAAACAAATATTTGTTGGTGATGATAGATCTCTAAGTGTTGTAGGATCTGGAACAGTTCCAGTAGAAAATGGTCATTTTAGTGATGTACTATGTGTTCCAAAAATTTCCTGCAATTTGTTATCAGTCTATCAAATTACTCATTCAGGTGAAGGTAAAACTGTGACGTTTACACCTCACCAAGTTGTAATCAAGGATTTTAAAAATCCTCAAAATGTGCTTGCTAATAGAACTGTTGATGATATTACCAGGTTCTACAAATTTAACAACTTTGGGTCATCACCTTTTCCTTCAGTTTTTGTTGCTCATAGTGATAACTTGAGCAAACTTTGGCATGAGCGATTTGGTCACTTAAATTATCGCTCTTTGCAACAAATATGTAAAGACAATATGGTGACTGGTCTTCTGCTAGTATATTGCAAGGATGGTGTTTGTTCTGGTTGTGTACTCGAAAAACATCATTGGGACAGTTTTAACAAACATGCCTCTTGGCACACCTTGGTTCCCTTGGAGCTTTTGCATAGTGACTTATGTGGCCCTCTTCCATCTGCTTCCTTTTCTGGTTTCAAATATTTCTTAACTTTCATTGATGACTACTCTAGACACACTTGGGTTTACTTCCTAAAACTTAAGAAAAAAGTATTTAACATGTTCTTGGCCTACAAGGCCCATGTTGAAAAACAATCCGGTCATCAAATTATTAAGTTAAGATCTGACAATGGAGGAGAATATGTTAACAACAAGTTCACTACCTTTTGCACTGAACAAGGAATCCAACAACAACACACTGTTCCAGATACACCACAACAAAATGGTGTAGCTGAACGAAAGAACCAGACTTTAAAAGAAATGGCTAATTGTATGATCCAATCTAAGGGGGTAAGTCTTCAATATTGGGTTGAGGCCATAAATTGTGCAAATTGCATATTTAATTGCACACCCACTAAAGTTTTACAGGGTATAACACTGGAAGAAGCATGGAATAAAATTAAACCAGATGTAAGTCACTTTCGTGTGTTTAGTTGTGAAGCATGGGCTCACATTTCGGATGAAAAATGAAAAGCATTCCAGCCTAAAAGTGAAAAGTGCATATTTGTTGGATATTTTGAAGATGTAAAAGGTTATAGACTTCTTCAGCCACATTCTCATGATATAATAATTAGAAGAGATGTTAAATTTGATGAAAATCTCTTGGCCTGCAAGACTAACTTGGTGGGTGTGCCATCTTTGGCCTGTGAGCCTGATTCGATGATTGTTCCTTCTTCTTCTTCTTCTTCCAGCTTCCTTGACAAGTTTCCAACTCCAATTTCTGATGATGATAGTGAGGATGAAAATCCACCTCCACCTACTCATGTTCCTCCAATTGCACCAGCACCAATACTTCCTCGATGGGTCCATTCAACATGTGAAGCAGCTGGTGATCTTGTCGGTGATCCTAGAGATCAACGTCGAACATGCTCTTAGTTTCAGCGAGCCCCTTCTCTTTTGGCTCAATTTTCCGAGAATCATGATCTAGAAACTTTTGCAGAAGCTTCAGGAAATCCAGATTGGGATGCAGCTATGGATGAAGAATATCGTTCCTTAATGGCGAACGATACTTGGGATCTTGTTCCTCTTCCAAAAGGAAGAAAACTTATCAGATGTAAATGGGTCTACAGAACTAAGTATGCATCAGATGGAAGTGTTGAAAGACTTAAGGTAAGTTTAGTTGCCAAAGTTTTTTCCCAAGTTGAAGGGATTGACTACAACGAAACCTTTGCCCCTGTAGCAAAAATGAACTCCATCCGCCTTGTTCTTTCCCTTGCAGCCTTACATAACTAGGAAGTCCATCAAATGGATGTCAACTCTGCCTTCTTACATGGTGATTTACATGAGGAAATTTACATGGAACAACCTCCTGGATATGTTTAGAATAACTCTAGCCTTGTTTGTCTCCTTAAGAAATCCTTATATGGCCTTAAGCAAGCTCCTAGATCTTGGTATGCCAAAATGGATAGCTTTCTCCTTGACACTGGTTTTTCTAGATGCCATTTTGACCCCAATGTCTATACCAAGAAAGTAGGAAACCATCTCATCATACTTGTTCTTTATGTTGATGATCTTATGCTTACTAGTAGTGACCCTAAACTTATAACCCATGTGAAATCCAGTCTTAAGCAAAATTTTGAAATGTCATACTTAGGGGATTTGCATTATTTTCTTGGTCTCCAAGTCTTGCAAACCAAAGAAGGAATATTTATTTCCTATTCTAAGTATGCTTATGACCTTCTTCGTTGCTTCCACATGGAAGATTGTAAACCAACCCCTTCTCCCTTCCAGTATGGAGTCAAACTTTTTGCCACTTGTACTTCCCCTGAAGTAGATGCCACCTTGTATCGTCAGCTTGTTGGTAGTGTTTTATACTTGACTCATTCTCATCTTGACATTTCCTTTGTTGTTTGTCGTGTTTCCCGTTATATGCAAACTCCTCATGAAATTCACTGGAAAGAAGCAAAAAGAATACTTCGATATATTCGAGGTACAATTCAGTTTGGGATTCATTACAGTACAGGGGAGAAACCTTTGTTGGTTGGTTTCACTGATTCAGATTGGGTCGGTGATCCTGATGATCGAAAGTCTACTGTAGGTTATGTTTTCAGTCTGGGATCTAAACCTGTCACTTGGGCTTGTAAGAAACAACAAGGTCTTGCTCTTTCTTTAGCAGAAGCAAAATATTGAGCTGCAGTTAATGCCAGTCATGAAGCTTTATGACTTTGACAGATCCTTTCAGAGTTTGGATTCAAGCAACAGTAGCCTACTCCACTTTGGTGCGACAATCAAAGTGCCATCAAGCTTGCCAAAGATCCAGTTCTACATCAGCGTAGTAAACACATTGAGCTACACATGCACTTCATCAAAAATCTTATTCATGATCGTGTTATTGAAGTGCTCTATTGCCCTACAGATGATCAAGTTGCAGACATCTTCACCAAGTCTCTTATAGAAGCGAAGTTTTCTAAACTTCGGTCTATGTTAGGAGTTCAGGAATGTGTCCTTAAGGGGGAATAGGCTCTAATTCCTCCTTCCTTCTCCTAATAGTGTCACTTTTGTAAATCCTTCAATCCTATCCCAAGTTGTTCTTAAGGAGGGATGTTAGGATATTTAGACACTTAGGAGTTAGTTAAGATCAACTTGTGTAATATATCTGTTAGGTAAAAGTGTGTTTCTTTAGTATGCATTAGTATGCATTTGTAAATATTCGAATTCGACAGTCACAATATGTTCTAGACATAGAGTGATATGACGATTCAACTTCTCTTAGATCATACCTACCATTGATCCATGGCTTAACACACAATTGATCTATGATCTCTATTTAAAGAGCATAGAGAGTCCTTGGCTAGTTGATCGATTATGAGAAGCTCATATATAACTTTCTTTCTTTTTCATAATAAATTGCTCCAAGTAGCTATTTGGATGGGGCCATGGACTATTTCCCTCTCGAGGGTTTTAACCACGTGACAAACATCAGTGTGTTGATCTGTGATATATTTGTGTGAAGCGGTTGCTGAAGGTGTTTGGTCTTTTGGGATTACCCTGTGTACCCGAACATCTAATACATATTTAACCAGAATTTATCTATCCTTGAACAACAAAATATTTAACTAACTAAACAAATAATTTAGACATATAAATGCATTAACTCCTAGATTTATACATTCCATATTTCTGTACTTGCATAAAGAAATTAGAAATAACATTTAGAACCTGGTAATATAGTAGAGGAGACAACAACCTAAGGAGCCCAATCCTCCCAACCAACTCCTGAAGGCATCTGAACTACAAATCTTAGGACCCCTGAGCCTGGCTACCGTTCCACCTAGTTGAAAGAACTGGGTGAGAAAATAGGTTTAGAATCCCCTGCAACTCCATAGATTAATCAACAGTAATACTTCTTTATATAGCAGTAAGAACTCAGCCCAAAACAGCTGCACTAGTTCAGTAAATCAGCACTTTCCACTGAAACACTTATGCTTGTCCCCTCCATCGAATTTCTTGTGCACCAATTTCACTCAGAAATTTCACAAGTAAAGAATGAGAAGCCTCAACTGAATTCAATGGGTAGTTTTATCAGCATACCTAGGTCTTTTGGGTCAGTTTTCACTTAATGAGCCACCTTCTCTTGTTCCACTTTCTTGGGGAACATGACCTCAAAAATAGGGAAGTTGCTTTCTATAACATCTAAAAGTAGTTTGAGGATGCTGCCAAGTGTCATCTACTCTCAAACCAGCCTATTCCGCCAAGTGGCCAGTATACACTCATTTAACAACCTCCTTAAGCTGTTGTCTCATCTTTTATTTTATAATTAATAGAATATTCAGCAATTAAATACAATTATCCTTGACCCCACTTGGTCAATAATTACAAACTTTATAATAAAATTAAAACATACTAGTCTCCTAAAACATAAAATGTTTTTGCAATTTGGGGTATGTGACATAGTCTCCCTGATGTGCAAATATTTGTAATAACCTTGTTTGATGATCATTACATAGACATCATACATGCTTTGAGTACAGTTCATGCACGAGTTGAATTTACTACCGCATAGAATAAACAATTAGTATTTCGAGCTGCAAACTTCAAGTTGATCACTTGAAAGTTGTATAAGTTGGGCCCTAATGAGATTATTCATTGTTCTATCTTGGAACACGAATGATCGATGATACTCAATGAAGAACATGCCGGTTTCGTAGTGGTCCATTACACTAGGAAAGCTACAGTGCACAAGATATTACAAGAATTATTGTGGTGGCCCACCATGCATGTAGATTCCCAGGAATACTGTTGTAGCTCTGATGTCTGTCAAAGAACTGGAAAGTTGTCGTGACGAGATGAAATTCCATTAGTACCCCAAACAACTTTGCAGGCATTTGATAAGTGGGTCATTGATTTTGTGGGCCCTATTAGTCCAACATGGAAGCACATAGGTACAAGAAATATTATTATTGTGACCGATTACCTAAACAGATGGGATGAAGCAGTGATAGTAAAAGATTGTATTGTTGCAACTGGTGCTATTTTTTGTTTGAAAATGTTGTGACAAGATTTGGATGCCCAAAAATTTTGATAAGTGGCCAAGGTACGCATTTTTTCAATCAATTGATTGAGGAACTCACGAAGGAATTCCATATCCATCATAGAAAGACAATGCCATATCACCCTCAAGTGAATGGTGTTGTTGAAGCATTTAACAAAATCCTAGAGAATGCATTAACAAATATTTGAAATATCCAAAGAGATGACTAGGATCAGAAAATTTCCATAGTACTATGGACATATCGCACGACTTGTAAGAAGTTGACAAACCAAACTCCATTTCGCTTGGTGTATGGACAAGAAGTTGTGATGTCGATGGAATATATTGTACCTATCCTAAGGATTGTTGCGATCATGGAGATGACAGATGTTGATGCTGTCAAGCACATACTGTCACCACTTTTGCAGTTGGAAGAAGAACATTTTGTCACGGGATTTCATAAAAGTGTTGAGAAAGAACGATAGAAAGTATCGCATAATCACCACATCAAGAACAAGCAATTTCAGGTCAGAGGACTTGTTCTTAGGTATGATAGAATTTTTTTAAATAATCCAAGTAAGCTAAAAACACATTTTATTGGACCGTATATTGTAACACATATCACTAAAGGAGGCGTAGTACAACTACAGAAGTTGGATGGAACACTTGTCAAAGGACTAGTAAACAAAATTCAGTTGAATCCTTATCAGGATAGCTGCAACTCGGTCAAATACAAAAAAATAAGAAGAAAAGAATGAAAAGAGAAAAGAAAGAAAAGAAAAACGAAAGAAAAAGAAAAAGAAAAACCCTCTAAATTTTTTGTTTTAATCGCAGGAAATAAATTATCACAAAAAAAAGAATCGACATAGAATGTCAATATGTCGTAGAGAAAGGAAAATCCCCGCAAAATCTTTATCTATCGAAAGAGGAAAAAGGATGGTGAATACACTTAGTTTGTTGCACCAAATAATTCAATCAAAGGATGCATATAGGTCACAGCAAGAGTGATGTTGTCGCAAGTCAAAATATAGTCACAGAAATGTCAGCTGGCCATAATTGATTTAAATGGCTGAGAGATTTTGGCTGTGTGATTTTTTGTCACTTTTGTCTTTAGTGCACAATAACTACCACTTGATGTGACAGGTAAATGGAAGCATATATAGAATTTTCCTAATGATCATTTGACAAGGGCATAAATCATGCAACAGAGCTTGAAGAAAATAGATGAATGAAAACTAGAGATAGAAGGTAGTATTACTGGTTTACTACAGGTGCTATATAAATCCATAAAATAAATATGGGTCATAGTGGACTACACACCACAAGTGATAGAGTTGTAGGACTTACTTGGCACGCCAAAAGAGCGACCAAGTGATGTATCAATACTGATTCCACCAATAAAGACTCAACTCGCAGGTGAAGCACTCGACCTAGGAACGACATAGTTGACTACAATGGCCAAGAAATTGGGCCATGTGACAATAGATTTCTCGCAAATTCCTCTATATGAAGTACATGCAATGTAGAATGACACAGTCATGGAAATGAAGGTAAGAGAAGGTGCATTGATCAAGTAGGCAAAAGCATCAAATAAGAGTGTTAGTAAGATGAAGAAAAAAATCCAAGAGACTTAGTAGAAAGCCAAAACCTGGGAGGAATAGAGGCATAGTCTTGAAAATGATATAGCACATGCTTGCAGTAATTTTGTAGATGAATGAATCACAGAGAAAATGTTTGCAAAATCCAAGGTCATTCAACTTAGCGAGATCGCGGAGAACCTTCGCAAAAAGGTGACAGAGATGGAAGCATAGGTAAAACCTAGTACACTACATAGGTGTTGGAAGAAACAAGGATGGAAGAAACAAGGGTGGAAGCAACAGAAGCTGTGAAAAAAGTAGAAGAAGCAGAGGCATTGTGTGCCAAGGAAGTCGAACAAGTATCTCAAAATTGGGAAGAACTGATCACGATTCGGAATTAGAAAAAGTCACAAAGCTGTTTCCCATTGTTGAAACGGACGAAACTAAAATGAGGAACGAGATGAAGAAGTTTGTCTTAGTAGAGAAAATGGTTACGGCTGCTGAAATGAAGAAATTGCAACAAAAGGTTATAGCGTTGTGAACTCAATACCAACAACGAACTAACAAATTCACAGAAGGAAGAATAGGATCTGCGATAAGAGACAAAGGAGATAGTGAAAATATTTCAAGATTTATAAAGTAAGGTCGTCACAACTGCAGAATTTTTGGAGTAGCGGTGTGTGGCTCGGGATGAGCCATAGGTGAGTATTGGGGGACTATTGTCCCTAGAAAAGTATAGGCATTCTTCTCGGGAATGTGAATATTCCAGTCATAGGAAGAAAGAAGATACGACGAAGGAAGAAAGAATTAGATGAGGAAGGAGAAGAAGCTACAACGAAAGCATATGAGGAATATGATCTAATGTAGAAGAAGTAGTCATAAAGGAAGTTGTGACATAAGCAATCATGAAGGAATAATTTCACAACAAAAGGAAATGTGCGATGAGATCACTCGTGATGGAAGAACCTGTTTGTGCCAGAAATTGTTTCCAAGGCTATAAAGAAACAAGCCAACACAATCTCAAATATTCAATCAGGTAAAAGTAGGGTTTAGGGTTTTCTTGAAAGGTTTTTGTGGTTGTAAAGTCTGGTGGCTGAAGGGAATACATTCATGATTCAAGCAGGAACTAAATAATAAATAAATAAGAGCAGAGATGCATAATATAATCACCAAGTACCAATCAGAGTATAATCTTAAAGTTCATTCATAACTGACAAGCATTACAAGCAAAGAAACCATAAACCAGCAATGAATATATTAGTCAAGTAGCTAAAAAATCCAAAGATGAAGCTAAAACACAATCTAAATGGCAATATATATCATATATTTCATAGTTCTATTCAACAAATAAACATGAGAGTTATGTACTTAACTCATAAACAAGTCCAAGACCTCCTTGAGCCAGCCAAAAAGTAGAACCCCTCTTCAGTACCCTTGTCCCTCTTTTATAACTAAAAAGAAGTAGTTATATCCTCCATTCATTAGGTCTAAATTGAAACTACCCAGCAGTTACATTAACTAACATTCAACTAATTGACTAAAAATAGCAAAATCGGATTCCTGGCAAATATGGCGAATTTCTGGAAAATAGGTGTCAAAGAAGCTTCCACATATCTCAATCCCTGGCACCTGTGTAAAACCTGAGAGAGTTTTTTGTGAATGGGTCCGTGATGGACAAAAACCTCTCTTGTTTTTTAAAAATTCATCTCTAGTCAATCACAATATTCCCCGAAAGATGAACACTAAAACAGGAAAATATTAAATATTAAAAACCCTGAAAAATAGGATGCAAAGATTAAATTGGATCTTTCAAACCTTGATAGCTGTTTCAAAATTGAGATAGGTTTTTTTAAATGGTTATATTATGAAAAAAAAAATCTTTCATTTTTCTAAAATTCCTCTCCATCAGCTCCTGGTATGCATTCAATTTCAGTAACCTAAAACAGGAAAAATAGAGCAGAATTCTGTTTCTACTGCCTCCTTTTTTCATTCATAAGTGTTGAGACTTTGTTTTTTGCATCTGCTAGCATCTGAATTTTATTTGGGCTACTTTTAAGTGATGGGGAAGTAGAAGGCTGAAGGCCTAAGTCAGAGTAAATTGCAGTATCTTTTGTGAATAGAAATAGAATCAGAATTCACTTTAACACAAACTCTCAATTTCTGCTTTTCTTCATCGGTCAAATTACTAAGTATTGGCCCTTGTTTCACTGAAAGTGCTTCATCAATATTTACACCATTCACAATCATCAAACTTATATTTTCAAAATCAGCTACTCTCACTTCTTTTGCTCCTATTCTGGATGAATTTCCCTTTGCACTCGAACATAACTTTGAAGGAAGATCAACATTTGCTAGTTTGGCAATCTCTACAGCCTTTAATTGACTAGAAATTGTAGGTAAGGACTGTGAGATTGAAGCAATATCGGCTTGTTTTTGAAGAGAAGGATGTAGATCCCGTAAGGTATCAAGTAAAAACCAATCTGCTCCATACCTTGCCACTAATGAAATTGAAACAGGACACTCATCATACTTTCCTACAGGTACATTGACCTGACAGCATCCAGACATGCCAGCAATACTTGACAGTGAAAAAGTACTAGGAAGGAAGTCCTCCAACTATCTCCCTTTTGACCTGAGCTTAAGAGGAGTTGGAGCTGTAGGAATAACCAATATTCAATCATCCTTTAGAAGGTTGCTAAGAGTTGCATGCATCTCATTCCTTGCCTTCAGACAATACTCAATTTGTTCATCAGTAGTTTCTAGAACTGCATACACTCGGCCTGATATACCATCTCCCAAAACAGGATTGACTATGTTAACCATTCCTTCTGATTCATCTTGAACTCATATCTTTGTAGTAAAAGGAATACATCGCAAAGATTCTTTAAAGTAGAATTTCCTTCTCCATTTCTGCTTTCTTTATGCTTGAAAACCTTTAGACTTGGAACTTTCGAAGAAATATATTGTCCCAGGTTTATATGATTTAAAACTTGACCTTGTAGATTTTCAGTAGAACTAATGACCAGGCCAAGAGTCTTCTCTTCTGGTATCCTTAAAAGCTGAAAACAGTCATCAGCAACTAAAATACGCCTCCTCTATCTGAAGTCTGACAATCACAACTGCAATAGTACATGGCCAACATGACGAAGAATATTTGAATCCCTAGCAAACCAACCTACAGTATCAAAACTCTGGGTCATTGGCACTACACCAACAATAGAAACAGCCCCATGTGAAGGACAGAATCCCAAAATGCCACAAAATGCAGCTGGAACCCTCACACCTCCATTTGTATCAATACTAAGAGCAAAGTCCACGAGTTCAGCCACAACAGCTACAGCAGCCCCACTTGAAGATCCTCCAGGAATTTTTGTAGCTATACTTGGATTTTTTGGAGTCCCATAGTGTTTTTTTTCTCCAGTAATGCTCACTCCCAGCTTGATGCAGGTGTCCTCAACTTGCATTCAGCATAAAACCAGTCAGCTTCTGGCACCTACTCAAATAAGGTCTACATGTAATTTACATGCTCAGTTTACTCATTGCATTTCTTGCAGGTAACAAATTAATCTGTGAAACCCTGGTCACCACAAACTGTACAAATCTTCACCCTACTATATTTTCAGGTTTTGAGAGGATAATTGTTCAATGCAACTGCTACCTTTCAACTTTTTACTTGTCACAGCATCTAAAAACCTCTTAAACTGATATCTCTTCGAAAGGAGTTTGTTAAAAACATAAATTTATGTTTTCCCCAATCAATTTTGACATAAACAGTTTTAATGAAACAACCCCAATTTAGCTGCCACGAGTAAGCTTACGCGGAATACCTCATTCTCGTCCAGCTGCAAATGTTTAAAATCGATCCTTGAACTATCTGATCGTCAAAATTAACTATCCAAATGTCTTCAGGTCTTCAATTTGCTTCCAGCTGGCGAGTTGAGAAAGCCCTAAATCTCCTCTGCAATTGTAAATTCCATATTTTAAGCAAATGTCTTCGTTCCAGCGTCTCCACCAGCTTCATAATATTTAATTTAGAACCTCTTTCCCAAAAATCTTGCCTTATTTCACTCACTATCATCATTTGCCATAAATTTGCATCCAGTTGCCAGAACAGTTGCCAGAATCTCCCTCACATGAGACTAGACACCTGTTTACATGAAAAAAAACTTGGCAAAACACATATCAACGTGACCAATGAAGTATTTAACACTTTAGGAACGAAATCCCCAAAAAATCGGACTGAAAAATGACCATTTTGGCAAAAAACGATTTTCTTGTAGCGCCGCAGTGTAATTTTTTGGCCGTTTCGCTACAAGAATATTTTAAAACCAATTTTGGCACTTTTTAGTCATTAATTCCATTTTGAATAAGGTTTTAATGGTAAACTTTGATCATGGTGTTATTTGTGAACCAATTAATCCACATAATGTCCTATAGAACCCTTCAGAACCTAAAGAAACAAAAAATAATAAAAATCTAAAAGCAAAACTCAAAAATTTCACTTAAAACCAAAAATTTTCTAAAGTAAGTAAAAGAGAAAACTTAAGCAAATGAGAAAACTTAAAATAAAAATGACAATCAAAATATAAATTTGAAGAAAACAAGTTCATGACTTAACATCTGGATCCAGCTGCGGGATGAAGTCCTCCCTGTGAGGCTTCAAGAACCTATAGACTAGTGCCTTCTTTTCTGCTACCTACTAGTCTGCAAAATTTCCATTTGGCTATGGAGTCCTTATTCAATCCTTCACATACTGATATATACAATGAAAATCAAATCTCTTTCTTTGAGGAACCTTCTATTTACTGAATCAAATTGTAATCCCATTTCCAATGTAACCAGGAAAGAATTTCATCAACCCACCAAAACTTGTTTCCAGTTCCACATATATATGTAATTAGAAATATTGGAAAACATGAAGAGTAATGATCTAACAACTTATACTCACTTTCATCAAATGGTGTCTCTGAAATAACAGATTTATAACATGGCATTGACTCTAAATAATCTGCTACTGGATCATAAAAACTTCCATAAGTTACCTCTTCCTAATCTATGAAAAAGACAAGTTGTCCATAAGAATATTTTTTTCCATGAATATCAATCAGGCATTGGCGATAAAAGACATCAGGATCAGCCTAAATTTGCTCTGTAAATTTTTGAATAGTATCACCAATAATGTCAACACTTTGAACCTCCTTTTCCACACTATCTTCAAATGAATGCCTATCATGCATGGGCTTTGGCTGTTCAAGGATAATAGACTCAATGCATTCTTGAATCTACTGATCAGATTGTGACATGTCACACACCTCATAGATTTATGGGTCTTTCTTTTCAATTTCATCATCATATTTATTAAAAATTAGAGCATCTTCATAATAATTTTGAACAGCAGATTTATCATAACCATGAATATGAGTAACTTTTGAAAAAATGTGAACAGCCTCGCCTTCATCAATTTTAGTATCAAAACCAAAAGGAATAGAATATGATCCATCACAAAACTCTTGTCTTGGAACCCTAATCTCTTCATCATAACAAGGAGCATTCTGAGAAACTTTGAATGATGATGCTAAAGGTTCATCTTTTCCTTCAATACAAAGCTGATCTTTAACACAACAATGATTTTCAACAGTTTGTTGAACTAAAGATTGATCTTCAAAAGGATTAGCATTCAAACGGTTATTAAGGCTGTTGAAATCATTATGAGATTGTTCCAAACTATCTCTACTGATCTCATCATTTGAATAATTCTCAAATTGACTTAAAACAACAACTTGATTATCATAATGATCGTGAAATTCTTCCTTGACAACAGTATCTGAAAATGTTGCATTTTCATCTTCAACAAATTCTGAAACTTCAACTTCTTCATGACATGTTTTGAACCCTTGAATGTACTCATCATCATGGTTTTTTTAATCAGAAATTGTATTATAAACATCATCCTGCTCACAAGAATCTTTAAAAAAGAGTTCAGCTGAGAACACATACTTACAATGTTTCTGAAAGCATGTGTGGAATTCTTTCAGTGAGAAAATGCTAGCAGCGGGAAGAGAAAAATACCAATCTCGTGCATCTTGCTCAAGTGAATACATGAACATCTTCATGAGCACATCTTCATGCTGGATATTTAACTGGACCATACATTGATGAAATTTGATGAGGTGATCTGAAGGATTATCCTCTTTGCTTTCTCTAAACCGTGGAAGACAATCTCCCCAAACATCCATAGTAGGTACTGGATTTGGAAAACTTGGAATATCAGAAAAATTGAAAGGTGCAAACCTTCGAGCCAGAATAGCTTCCATGGACATCGGCCTCTGCATCTTGAAATAGTGGAGTCGCCAATCAATTTGTCAAGAAAGATTTTGTTTCTTCTTCTCATAAAGAGAAAGGGGTGATAGTAGTTCAAATTAATTAGGGATGCATAAATATGGGGATGACTGAAACCTTCTAATTCTTCTTGTTGTCCTCAATATATGTTCAGGATCTGTAACACCCAATTGCAATGGTGAAGTAGGTATGTTCCTATTTCCCACTCCTCTAGAAGCCACTGTGACAAATCTGGTGAAAGGTAGCCTTAAAAATGTGTTGGTTTAAGTTCACCTCTTAAAACCAGTAAAACTGATAAGTATCCCAGGGAAAATATGTCTTCAACTTCGTCCCCAGCAACGGCGCCAAAGATGTTTGTGCCAGAAATTGTTTCCAAGGCTATAAAGAAACAAGCCAACACAATCTCAAATATTCAATCAGGTAAAAGTAGGGTTTAGGGTTTTCTTGAAATTTTTTTGTGGTTGTAAAGTCTGGTGGCTGAAGGGAATACATTCATGAGTCAAGCAGGAACTAAATCATAAATAAATAAGAGCAGAGATGCATAATATAATCACCAAGTACCAATCAGAGTATAATCTTAAAGTTCATTCATAACTGACAAGCATTACAAGCAAAGAAACCATAAACCAACAATGAATATATCAGTCAAGGTGCTAAAAAATCCAAAGATGAAGCTAAAACACAATCTGAAGGGCAATATAGATCATATATTTCATAGTTCTGTTCAACAAATAAACATGAGAGTTATGTACTTAACTCATAAACAAGTCCAAGACCTCCTTGAGCCAGCCAAAAAGTAGAACCCCTCTTCAGTACCCTTGTCCCTCTTTTATAATTACAAATAAGTAGTTCTATCCTCCCTTCATTAGGTCAAAATTGAAACTACCCAGCAGTTACATTAACTAACTTTCAACTAATTGACTAAAAATAGCAAAATCGGATTCCTGGCAAATATGGCGAATTTCTGGAAAATAGGTGTCAAAGAAGCTTCCACATATCTCAATCCCTGACACCTGTCTAAAATATGAGAGAGTTTTTTTTGAAAAGTTCCATGATGGACAAAAAACTCTCTTTGTTTTTAAAACTTCATCTCCAGTCAATCAAACTATGCCCCGCAAGATGAACACTAAAACAGGAAAATATTAAATATTAAAAACCCTGAAAAATAGGCTGTAAAGATTAAATTGGATCTTTCAAAACTTGATAGATGTTTCCAAACTGAGAGAGGTTTTTGTAAACGGGTATCTTATGAACAAAAACCTCTTTATTTTTTCTAAAATTCCTTTCCATCAGCTCGTGGTATTCATTCAATTTCAGTAACCTAAAACAGGAAAAATAGAGCAGAATTCTGTTTCTACTGCCTCCTTTTTTCATTCATAAATGTTGAGACTTTGTTTTCTGCATCTGCTAGCATCTGAATTTTATTTGGGCTACTTTTAAGTGATAGGGAAGTATAAGTATGAAGGCCTAATTCAGAGTAAATTGCAGTACCTTTTGTGAATAGAAACAGAATCAGAATTCACTTTAACACAAACTCTCAATTTCTGTTTTTCTTCACCAGTCAAATTACTAAGTATTGGCCCTTGTTTCACTGAAAGTGCTTCATCAATATTTACACCATTCACAGTCATCAAACTTATATTTTCAAAATCAGATACTCTCACTTCTTTTGCTCCTATTCTGGATGAATTTCCCTTTGCACTCAAACATAACTTTGAAGGCAGATCAGCATTTGCTAGTTTGGCAATCTCTACAGCGTTTAATTGACTAGCAATTGTAGGTAAGGACTATGAGCTTGAAGCAATATCGGCTTGTTTTTGAAGAGAAGGATGTAGATCCCATAGGGTATCAAGTAAAAACCAATCTGCTCCATACCTTGCCACTAATGAAACTGAAACATGACACTCATCATACTTTCCTATAGGTACATTGACCTGACAGCATCCAGACATGCCAGCAATACTTGATAGTGAAAAAGTACTAGGAAGGAAGTCCTCCAACTGTCTCCCTTTTGACCTGAGCTTAAGAGGAGTTGGAGCTGTAGGAATAACCAATATTCAATCATCCTTCAGAAGGTTGCTAAGAGTTGCATGCATCTCATTCCTTGCCTTCAGACAATACTCAATTTGTTCATCAATGGTTTCTAGAGTTGCATACACTCGGCCTGATATACCATCTCCCAAAACAGGATTGACTGTGTTAACCATTCCTTCTGATTCATCTTGAACTCATATCTTTGCAGTAAAAGGAATACATCGCAAAGATTCTTTAAAGTAGAATTTCCTTCTCCATTTCTGCTTTCTTTATTCTTGAAAACCTTTAGACTTGGAACTTTTGAAGCAATATACTGTCCCAGGTTTATATGATTTAAAACTTGACCTTGTAGATTTTCAACAGAACTAATGACCAGGCCAAGAGTCTTCTCTTCTAGTATCCTTAAAAGCTGAAAACAATCATCATCAACTAAAATACGCCTCCTCTGTCTGAAGTCTGACAATGGCAACTGCAATAGTACATGGCCAACATGACGAAGAATATTTGAATCCCTAGCAAACCAACCTACAGTATCAAAACTATGGGTCATTGGCACTACACCAACAGTAGAAACAGCCCCATGGGAAGGACAGAATCCCAAAATGCCACAAAATGCAGCTAGAACCCTCACACCTCCATCTGTATCAATACTAAGAGCAAAGTCCACGAGTTCAGCCACAATAGCTACAGCAGCCCTACTTGAAGATCCTCCAGGCATTTGTGTAGCTATACTTGGATTTGTTGGAGTCCCATAGTGTTTGTTTTCTCTAGTAATGCTCACTCCCAGCTTGATGCAAGTGTCTTCAACTTGCATTCAGCATAAAACCAGTCAGCTTATGGCACCTACTCAGACAAGGTCTACATGTAATTTACATGCTCAGCTTACTCATTGCATTTCTTGCAGGTAACAAATTAATCTGTGAAACCCTGGTCACCACAAACTGTACAGATCTTCACCCTACTATATTTTAAGGTTTTGAGAGGATAATTGTTCAATGCAACTGCTACCTTTCAACTTTTTACTTGTCACAGCATCTAAAAACCTCTTAGACTGATATCTCTTCGAAAGGAGTTTGTTAAAAGAATAAATTTATGTTTTCCCCAATCAATTTTTGACATAAACAGTTTTAATGGAAAAACCCCAATTTAGCTGCCACAAGTAAGCTTACGCGGAATACCTCATTCCTGTCCAGCTGCAAATGTTTAAAATCGATCCTTGAACTATCTAATCGTCAAAATTAACTATCCAAATGTCTTTAGGTCTTCAATTTGCTTCCAGCTGGCGCACTGAGAAAGCCCTAAATCTCCTCTGCAATTGTAAATTCCAGATTTTAAGTAGATTTCTTCGTTCCAGCGTCTCCACCAACTTCATAATATTTAATTTAGAACCTCTTTCCCAAAAATCTTGCCTTATTTCGCTCACTATCATCATTTGCCATAAATTTGCATCTAGTTGCCAGAACAGTTGCCAAAATCTCCCTCACATGAGACTAGACACCTGTTTAAATGAAAAAAAACTTGGCAAAACACATATCAACGTGACCAATGAAGTATTTAACACTTTGGGAACGAAATCCCCAAAAAATCGGACTGAAAAATGACCATTTTGGCAAAAAATGATTTTCTTGTAGCGCCGCAGTGTAAATTTTTGGCCGTTTCGCTACAAGAATATTTTAAAACCAATTTTGGCACTTTTTAGTCATTAATTCCATTTTGAATGAGGTTTTAATGGTAAACTTTGATCATGGTGTTATTTTTGAACCAATTAATCCACATAATGTCCTATAGAACCCTTCAGAACGTAAAGAAACAAAAAATAATAAAAATCTAAAAGCAAAACTTGAAAATTTCACTTAAAACCAAAAATTTTCTAAAGTAAGTAAAAGAGCAAACTTAAGCAAATGAGCAAACTTAAAATAAAAATGACAATCAAAATATAAATTTGAAGAAAACAAGTTCATGACTTAATAGAACCCACGATAGAAGGCATGCAATGGATGAAAAGGACAGATGGATAGATCATGGGTACGAAGTCAGATAGAGTCACATGTGCTTTGGGGAATAAAATATCTTTGTATTTTGGGTCGATAGTGCCTACTGACAGTTGTAACTAGAATAGGAATGACAACTTGTTTTCTAATAGAATGAAGTCAACTGATTGTGACATGTAAAGAGTCTATAAAAGGAATAGCCCAAGCTATGTGCGGTTTACTTACCTAGTCAGTTAGTCACTTAGTTACTTCCTGGTAATTCGGTTGGTTGTTTACTTCTTAGTTGTTTTTGCTTATTTTCAAAGTCGAAGAGTCAAAGAGTCGAATAGTTGAAGATTCATAGAGTTGTAGAGAAGAGTGAGTCAATCCAGGCTGTGTGCGAATAGACAATAGAGTGAAGTAGAAGAAGATTAAGTGACAAAATACCAAAGAGCATGAAAGGTATTAAATTGAGCACATAGGTCTATGGATCAACACACAACTCACAAGAATAGATCACACAATTTACTCAGTAATTGAAGAATGAAATAGTGCAATAAAAGGCTTGCAACTGTGAATGCTTTCATTAATCAAAAGTAATTAGATAATAATTAAAATGAAGTCCAATGGATAAATAGCCACAAGCAATTCGAATCCATGTGAGGAAATTCGAATTGATTAGACTCTACTTGAGTGAATGGTTAACTAAACTTGTCTAAATCATTATCAGAGGACTGAATGGTTAACTGACCTTGTCTAAATCATTATCGGAGTTCATCAGAGTTCTAAATCACAACTCAAGTGTCTAATTTAGTTTTAACTAAGCTTAACTAACTGTGGTAGGTGAGGAATGTGCCTCTCCTGCATGAAGCCATGCAAAACTAGCGCTAAATAAATGTAGAGGACTATAACTAAATGTAACTAACTCTTAACTGAGCTTGACTAGTCGCCAACTCAACTCAACTGACCTGGGTTGGTATCGGCACTCACAGTGGCTCCTAAATTGTATGTATTGATCTAGGAGGCTCCTAAACTGATGCATGCAAGTGTAATCAGTGGCAGTATGCCTCAATTAGTGTTACCCACACTTTAGTAACTAGAACATGTGCCCCAATTAGGCCAAGTGGACCCAATGGTGCTAGTGACTAAAAATAGACTAGATGGAATTCTGATTTAGACATGACTCCTAATTTAGACATATGACCAAATTGGACAAGGGAGGATTAATAATCCTAACAAAAGGAGAGAGAATTTTGTATAAATAATAGAAGAATATCTAGAATAGAGTCTACAGCTGAGTGCATAGACAAAAGTTTCCATATATTTCTCATGTCAGATGAAGAACGCCTTTGTGGTTTTTCCTGAATGGGTTTCCATATTAAATACTCTGTCGAAGTGTAGTTGATGAATATGTTTATGTTGCATGAGTGCATATGATGAATATGCTTAAGTCATAGGAATGTATATTGTGAATAAGTGTTTTTGTATTTGCTTATGAATGTGTTCTTTTATGCATGTGTTACATTAATTATAGATAACATTTGTGTTAAAATATTATATTACTGTTATAATCTATGTTAACGGATAAGAAGAGTAGCGTCTTGAATGCGCATAATAAGTATAAGTAATATAACCATCGAATTTGGTCGAGTGAGTTGGTAAGGTTCTATAAGAGTAGAAATCCCCACCCAACTGTAGAAACCTGATTCTAGCAATTACCCATAAAATATATCTCAAGTGAGACTACATCTACATCGTAGGTGCTGTCGACTGAGCCTTTCTCTATCGAGTTGATATCTTGGGTTTTGTTTTTATAAAAAAGAAGGTCTGAACTTGGTTCAAAGGGAGAAACACCAACAGATTATATGTTTCCTGTGTGTCTCCATCTACCTTATGCTCTTATTTGAATGAATTTTTTAACCTAAGTCAAACATTCCTCAGTTATCATGTCTCTACATGTCATCCATTCCTGATACATTTGTTACTAGATTGTGCACATATTTTTCATCTAATTTCTTCTAAAGTATTCAGTGTTGTTGTGTACCTCATGTTGATTGATGGGGGATTCCCTAATTCCCTCCTTCTTGTGAATTCCATTCCATCGAATTCAAATCATTTATTCTGGAATAGGGATCTAGAGTCCATTGAGTTCCTTGAGACTTGCAGTCATCAGTGGAAGGTTCTCCTGTCGTTGAAATATTTGGGAATATATTAATGTCCCTAATCGATGGATTCTCTCAAGTGTTTGACCTCAACACATCTATTCACACTTGTTTGATTGGACTAGGTACCTTGATTCCCATTATCATTTTCAGTGGGATGTCTCATGTATGTTAACGGTAGACATCAATGACCGATATTAAGATGATGTTCCATCATGTTCAACTTCGACGCCTTTATTAGCGTGATAGGACATGTATTATCAGCGATTTGTGTAGAAGACCTTCAAGTTTGGTGGCATTCCACAAAATCTACCTCCACAATCATGCAAGTATCTATGAAATTTCATCTCTCATGATCAGTTTTTAGTATACCCATTTATGTACTAGATGTAGTCATGCAATATGAGGACCTTATTTGCAATGTATATTGTACATGACGATGACCACTCATGACATATGTCTATTATGTTAAATTTTCATATGCTTAGCTAAGACATCAGTATTTCATTTCATTTTCATGACAAAAGCATATAAACAGGATCACTGAAAGATAGACAAGCACAGCCATAAAAAGGGAACACAAAGATTTATCCTGGGAAAACCCTAAAGGGAAAAACCCAGCAAAAGCTTCCTCAATATAGATGTCCCAAAAAGATAAAAGATAAAACCAACAAGGAGATCAAAGCCTGATCCTCCTCCTTCTCCAGCTACTTCTCTTCTCCACTAATGCGCTATACAAGTGAGAGTGTGTGTCACAAATGAGGAGCACTACACCTCTATTTATATTCATCCGTTCACTTAAGTTAACTCATTTGACATGTAGGCTCGAGTTAAATCATGTAGGCTCGAGTTGCACATGTAGGCTCAAGTAACCACACTAGGGTGCTGATGACCCACCTTTACAATTAGAGGGGACTACCTCATGACTCTTATTAGTTCTTTCAATTAGAAGCATCGAGGTACAATGAAATACAAGTGGTTCTCTCGGTAGGACCATCGAGGACCACAAAAAGATACATATAGAATATTCTTCGAAGTTACAATATTTCAACACTCCCCCTTAACGAGAAGGGTATTCTACAACAACATCATCAACAACAAGAGTAGAGATAGGGGACATCATCAACATCAGCAGGGTAACACATCTATAAATCATTGGAAGCTTTTCAACATCATGTAGTCTTCATCTTGAATCCTCAGTCTTCATCATCAGCAACATCTTCAGTCTTTGATCAGCAACATCTTCAGAATTTTGATCTTTCAATTAGCAACGACATCTTCAGCAATTGGACCTTTCGATCAGCAACATCTTCAGCACTTTGACTTTTTGATCAGCAACAACATCTTCAGCACCTTGACCTTTTGATCAGCAACATCTTCAGCACTTTGATTTTTCGATCAGCAACAACATCTTCAGCATTTTGTTCTTTTGATCAGCAACATCTTCAGCATTTTGACTTTTCAATCAGCACCTTGACCTTTCGATTAGCAGCAACATCTTCAGTACTTTGATCTCTTGATCAGCAATATCATCATCAACACTTTGCCCTTTTGATCAGCAGCAACATCATCATCATCATATTCTGATTTGTCGATCATAATCATCATCACATTCTGATCTTTCACATCATCATCATACTCTGATCTTTCGATCAGAAACATCATAATCATAGTGCGTCATCATCATACTTTGATCTTTAGATCAGTACGTCATCATCATCATACTCTGAGCTTTCGATCAGTACGGCATCATCATCAGCAACAACAACCTACAATCCACAACTCAAAGACAGAAAGTATTTGGATCATTTTTGGACTTAAAGTCCAGGGATGATACAATCCCACCACATTCTTGACAACCGAAGTTACCGGATTGATTACGGGAGAATCACTCCCTATCACTTTAGGACTATGTCCAAGGATGATGCAATCCTACCACATTCTCGACGACCGAAGTCACCGGATACAATTACAGGATAATCACTCCCTATCACTTTAGGACTTGAGTCCAAGGATGATGCAATCCTACCACATTCTCGACAACCGAAGTCACCGGATAAAATTATGAGATAATCACTCCCTATCACTTTAGGACTTGAGTCCAAGGATGATGCAATCCCACCACATTCTCGACGACCGAAGTCACCGGATACAATTACGAGATAATCACTCCCTATCACTTTAGGACTTGAGTCCAAGGATGATGCAATCCTACCACATTCTCGAGGACTGAGGTCACCGGATCTGTTATGGACAAATGTCCCAGGATGATACAATCCCTCTTCATTCTCGAAGACCGAGGTCTCCGGATCACTTTAGGGAAAGTGCCCAGGGATGATACAATCCCACCACGTTCTCGAGGACCGAGGTCACCAGATCTATTGTGGACAGATGTCCCGGGATGATACAATCCCTCTTCATTCTCAAGGACTGAGGTCTCCGGATCACTTTAGGGAAAATGCCCAGGGATGATACAATCCCACTACAACATCACTACTCCCCCTTTTGAGGAAGGTCTTTCTAAACAACACCAAGCTTGTCTCCAAAGTGTTCTAACTCTACTCGAGGCAGATCCTTTGTGAGTACATCATCATCCAAACCATCATCATCTACATCTTCAATATCTGAATACTGATCTATCACCATATGTATCTCCAGTATGTGAATACTAAAAGCATCATCATCTATATCTTCAGTATAGAAATACTGAAATCATCATCATCTCTATATTTAGTATAGAAATACGGAATCACCATCATCTATATCTACAGTATGTAAATACTGAAATATCATCTATATCTTCAGTATGGGAATACTAAAATCATCATCATCTATATCTTCAATATGGGAATACTGAAACATCATCATCTCTATATTCAGTATAGAAATACTAAATCACCATCATCTGCATCTACAGTATCATTATCTTCATCTTATCTTGTATACCGGATTTCTACATGTTACGTGGAACACAGGGTTCTTTGTCATCACAACTGTGGTTATCACATAGAATCATTGTTGTGTCCATCTTCAGGTCAAAGAGACCTGATATCAGATTCTGAAGCCAAATGGCTTCACAACTTAGTAGAGCAATCTGCTATGTATTCTGCTTCAACCGTGCTAAGAGAAACACTAGACTATTTCCTGCTAAACCATGAACTCATAGCAGAACAAAAGAATATACATGATGTGCTTTTCCTGTCTGAGATACTTCCAGCCCAATCTGCATCTGTGTAGCCATACAATCTATACTCATGGCTACCATCATAGTATAGACCAAATTCTATAGTCCCTTTCAGATATCTCAGCACATGTTTTGCAACTACTAGGTGAACCCGTCTTGGTTGAACAAGATATTGACTTAAGGTGTTCACAGGAAAACAAATGCCTGGTCTGGTATTTGTTAAGTACATCAATGACCCAATGATCTGTTTGTAGTGAGTCACATCTACTAACTCTAATGAGTCATCAGCTAACAGCTTCAGGTTGGAGTCCATGGGTGTGGCCATGACTTTGCATTTCAACATATTGAATCTCTTCAATATCTCTACCACATACTTTACTTGGTTGAGAAATATTCCTTCTAAACTTTGCCATACTTCCAGACCTAGGAAATAATGCATTAACCCAAGGTCTTTCATCTCAAATTCTTCTGCTAGTTTCTTCTTGCTTTCCATGATCTGTTTCTCATTCCCTGTCAAGAATAAGTCATCCACATATAGTAATAGAATGATAGGTACATCTTCTACAACCTTGTAGGAAAGGTTAGGATCGACTTTACTCTTGGCAAAGCCCATGCTCATCAAGAAACTATCTATTCTTCCATACCAAGCTCTGGGAGCTTGCTTCAGGCCACAGAGGGCCTTCTTCAACTTGCATACTTGATTCCTTCTATCTTCAACTTCAAATCCTCGTGACTATTCGATGTAAAACTCTTCCTCAATCATACCATTAAGGAAAGCTTGTATTTACTTCATCATGGAAGAAACTACCATGATAGTTTTGATGGAAATGTACCTTGCTTCCTGGAGTAAGTGTCTCTTCAGAATTAATTCCCTATTTCTGATAGAAACCTCTAGCCACAACTCTTACCTTACTTCTATTAGCAACATATCTTATCTTTCAAATCCATTTGTAAGATACCACATTCTTGCTTTCTGGTTTGAGTGCTATATCCCAAACATCATTCTAGTATCACAACATCTTTTATGAGTTTGTCTTCTCAGGTCATCAACATATCCTAGTCTTCTGCATTCAACCTTGAAGGTTGGAACCCACTTTACTCTTGGTAAAGTCTCGATCCATCACAAATCTATCCATCATGTCGTACCATGTCGAACTCGGATATAATTTTCTGTAGTCACTCCCCCTGAAGTGGAGTATCATCTTCCCTCTTCATTCTGTACAGGTGGTTCTATGCTTGATATATACTGGTCAATAGAGTATGTCATGTCATAGTCTATTCTTTTTGGGGAGAATCACGAACCTTGCTTTGTACACTTGTTCCATAATATCGTATACATCATTCCCCATGATCAACTATTATTCTTTGATCATAGATTTTTTCATAGCATTCTTTTCTTCATCTTGAGTTATCTCTTGTACCCATGGTGGTCTTCATCCTTCAAGGTGGATCTACCACTCTTTGAAGCTCTTTCTTTCGTCATGGTGTCTCTGACCCTAGGAGATTCAGATTCATGTTTATTGGACTGGATCTTGAATTGACGTCACTTGTTCTTCGGAACAAGTCTCATCCTTCTTTTCTTGTAGGAGGTTGTTCATGACCTTTCCTACAATTCAAATGCACCAGTTGCATGGTTCGAACTATTTCATAAAACATATGCATAACGACAAATTCGTATGCATCATGCAACTGTTTAGTCAATACAACATTCATCCATATCTCACATAAACTTTCTAGATGCCTTCCATCTCTACCATGACATTATTGAGATTGTGCATTAATCCAATATGTCAGCAAAGAGGTTTGATAAGTAGAAATGGAGAGTTGTATAGCACCATGAGCTACTTACCCATCACATGCATATTAGCAGTATGAAAAAAATACATCAACTGAATATAATCAAACGTATAACAAAACAATATCATGAAATGACAATTGAATACTTATCTTTATTTGTTTCATGGGTGTATCCTTCTTGAGTCTTTAGCTTCATCGTCTTCTTCATTCATGATAGCATCGTTTCTTATCCAAATGCTGAGGTGGATAAGAAGTTCTTCAAGAGTTGAGATCTTCATATTCCTCATTGATTGAGGGATCTTCTTTGGAAGATGAGAGCTTGATATTTAGAGACGAGCTTCTTCTTCTTCCCAAAGTCTGCTGAAAGTAATCACTTCCTTCTGGAACACATTTCTTAAATGAATGAATTATATGATCCTGGGAGGCCATTCAAGGTGGCCATCACCACTTCTACATTCTTCACTTCCTCTTTCCCTGCTTGAAGTTGTTCTTTGATTTGAGAGATCCTTATGACTGCATGGTCTTTGCATTCTGGATATTCACATTCTTCAGCTGGTTTCTTAAGGTCATATTCCGATCTATGTTCTTCCCTTCAAATAGCTTGGTCAAGGAATCAAACCTCATCGATGTCATTAGGGAAGACACTTGTAGTACAAGTTGATTCATAACTGAATCATCAATGATCTTCTGGTATTTGACCAAGTTCTTCTTGAGAAAGGCTTCTAGCCTCATCTCCCTCTAAAAATGGAACCTCTATGCTCATGTAGGTGCCCAATCCATTTTCTTCAGAGAGATCATATACTTATAGGCTTGGAAGTTGTCAACTTCACCAAGCTTATCATCAAGCTGATGTCATAGATCACTTTGAAATGAGAACCTCAAATGAACATAGCAAAGGATTAGATCTTACCGATTTGAGGTGTCCGTCCTGGTTCCGGAGCTGGCTGATCTAGGGTTAGTCACAGAAGCCCTAATTTCAAAAACTTGGAATATTTCAGATCTGATTCGCTAGACAGATAGATCTCTTCAAATGGAGCTGTCCAATGTACTCCATTTCTGAAAACAGTGGAGGGAAGCTCCCGGAACTAGAAGCCCTAATTTTCCAATTTCTTCAGCAGAAATTCCTGTTACTGTTTCTGTGATATATCTGAAATTTATGCTCCCCTATATATGAAATTTTGTACTGTGGTAAAATTGCATGTCCCTGATCCAAAACCACAGGTTTCATTAGAATTTCTTTCACCATTTGGGATTTATGATCATTTTCCCAAGGTGACCTGTTACAGGACTGTTCAGAACAGCGAAGTTGTACGGCATGCCACGTCTCACTGGTTCATCTTCTGAGTCTGATATTCGGACCACCAAAATTAAAGTCCATGTCCTTTCTGGAACATATTCAGGAATTCCATTTGGACCTCTGTAGCCTAATATATTGCAATTCTCCCCAGGTGTCCTGTTTAGGGATGAATTCTGGAAGAGGATGGAACCCTAACTTGGAGAGAACATATATCCTGGAATAAAGCGAATATAAGGATGAATTTTGGAAACAGTGTTCATTAGGATTTCATATTCGACCCTGAAATTTTCAGCTCCTGATCCTTCGCCAATCTCATAATATAGCGAATGTACCAAAACGTAGCAGTTTTAGTATTTAGGGTTTTTCTAGCTCGAGGTCAAACTAGGGTTTGACTTTCCCAGAGTTTCACCCAACCAAATTTCTTGATCCAGGTCTCTAAAATTCGGTTTTGATGAGGATAAAAATCTTATGCTGGTCTCACTTAAAAATTCCTCTTCTGTAGAAAGCCCTAATTTCCACATCGAAAACTGAAAATGCTCGGAATCGAATTCCTCTTTAACAGAAAGATGCGCCCTTCAATGGAGAGTCATCCTAGCATACTTTTGTTGATGGATTGAGGAGAGAGACCCAAAAATTAAGAATCCCTAGCTTCTGTAGCTACACAATGCCTTCTTCTCAGGTTAGCTCTGATACCATGTTAAATTTTCATATGCTTAGCTAAGACATCAGTATTTCATTTCATTTTCATGACAAAAGCATATAAACAGGATCACTTAAAGATAGACAAGCACAACCATAAAAATGGAACACAAAGATTTATCCTAGGAAAACCCTAAAGGGAAAAACCCAGAAAAAGATTTCTCAATATAGATGTCCCAAAAAGATAAAAGATAAAACCAACAAGGATATCAAAGCCTAATCCTCCTCCTTCTCCAGCTATTTCTCTTCTCCACTAATGCGCTATACAAGTGAGAGTGTGTGTCACAAATGAGGAGCACTACACCTCTATTTATATTCATCCATTCACTTAAGTTAACTCATTTGACATGTAGGCTCGAGTTAAATCATTTAGGCTCAAGTTACACATGTAGGCTCAAGTAACCACACTGGGGTGCTGATGACCCACCTTTACAATTAGAGGGCACTACCTCATGACTCTTATTAGTTCTTCCGATTAGAAGCATCGGGGTACAATGAAATACAAGTGGTTCTCCCGCTAGGACCATCGAGGACCACAAAAAGATACATATAGAATATTCTTTGAAGTTACAATATTTCAACATATTATGCCTATTCATGGCCATTGTACTATTATGTATGTGGGTCTATTGTGCATACTTCATATCTGCAGGAATATGTAGAGATCTATCATTCTATTATACCGATGAGTGGTTGGTTCTTTCGCTTAAGTCTTCATTACTCCACTCCTGGGACTATTATAATGTATTCTGGCCATCATGTACCCCTCTGACCTCACACATTAGCGAGAATACATTATAGCATGATTTTCCACACCTAATACATCATGCTTGGATGGCCTTTCCATGTCCCTATGCAGACATTTTATCCCATTTTTTCACCATTACCCTAATGCTTCAATGGAACCCCTAAAAACACGTTTTTGAATATATACGTGGGTCACAAGTTTACAAACTGCGTATACACAACTTGCACCACTGTCACCGATGTAGATTGGGATTTATGCTAAAAAAAATATAGTTTTCCCCATCAAGTAATGAATGAATTTATCCTTGGCCTTCCATATGCTGAGAAATGCTCTAATTTGACACTTTACTTCCCATTCAAGGGCTACATATTGAGCTATTGTGAAGCATTGAAGGAGGAGAACTTTAGAGAGTAAATATATTATAGTGAAATTATGCACTACAACAAAAACTGGATTTAGCGTCGAATTTAGCGCCAGATTTTAGTGTAGTTTTTTCCCAATTGTGATGAACAATATGGCGCTAAACTTGGCGCTATTGTACATTTTCGTAAAACGCCGTCTATTGCATCTTTTTTTCCATCTTTTGTATGCATATGCCCCATATGCCCCATTCTTATATGCTTGAGTATGCATCCCTTTGTCCTTAAAGCAACCATTAGTTCTCTTTCCCAAGCTTTCATTTTTCTTTGTGAGCTTGCCTTTGTATGTAGGATTGAAGTGGTGGAGGCCCAGGTGGATGGACTTGGTTTCTCGATTTCGACAAGGTGTCGATAGATTTTGTCATTTGTATATCTACTTATATTAATAGAAATATCCATTTATCATCCATTACATGTGTAATTATGAATATTTGTATCCATAAATGCAATTACTTTGCTTACATGTTGGAATTAAATGTGCTAGATTAGAATCTAACACTTTATATATATCATGCTTGTATAACTCTTTGTTGTTGAAGACAAAGTGTAGGGACAAGTTTGATTGAAATATCAACAAGGATATTCTTAGAGCGTCTCGAATAAGGTACGATTCTCATCCCCTAGTGTTAGTTTCATTCATATATCTAGCATGCTTTGAAATGGATTGATTTCCAGTGTCGAACGTATGTTGTGGTCCACCTGAATACATAGGAACTTTTATTCGTAACACCTACCCTCTCACTAAGTAATGCAAGGAATGTTCTTACTTTCATAGATGATTAATCTAGATTTTACTAAGTGTATTTTCTCAAAATTAACTGAGAGGTATATGATATTTTTATAATCTTTAAAATCCTTTCATGAGAAGATCTCTACAAGAAATATTAAGGTCCTTTAGAGTGATAATGGAGGAGAATATGTCAAGAAGTAATTGCAACAATTATTTTCTCAATATGGCATTCAAATGCAACACTCCATTCCCTACACATGTAAAATTGAATCCGAGTGTTATGGGAAAATATGTATCCAAATGTTAATGAAGAGAATTCATCGTTAGTAATAAATATGTAAATAAATGTTGAATAAAATGGATGATAGATTACATTACAATATATTAGATTTTATACTAGCCATTGTTGGCCCTAGGAAAAGATAGGAATAGTTCAGTTAGAATTATGCTTAGGAATGTGAAGAGTCTAGTCACAGGAAGCTACGAGGAATGAGAAGAAACTACGATAGAAGCAGATGAGGAAGAAAGAGATAAGACAGAAGAAGTAGTCATAGAGGAAGCTGTGACAGAAGTAGCCATAAGGGAAGAGTTCATGACATAAGGAAAGAGCGACGAGATCAGTCATGATAGAAGGAACCACGATAGAAGAAGGCATGCATCGGTTGAAAAGGACAGCTCGAGATATCATGGGTATGAGGCCAGCTAGATTCACACGTTCTTTAAAGAATAAAGTTTTTAGGATTAATTAATCCTCCTTGGTCCAATACAGTCTATTTGGTCATTTTTCCCAACATAGGAAGTTATTATTATTGTACTAGAGTGTGGGGGACACACCTCGAGGTTATATGCCACTTACTTCATGTGCATGCTTGAGTTTATGTGCCTCTAGGAGAAATTCCTACATTATAGGATCCCACTATGAGTGACACCAAAAACCTCCATCAGTTGGTTGTGGTAGGCAGGGATGATTTTAGGGGCGAAATTTAGCCCATTGGCGAAATTAAAGGAGTTTCAAATTTTCCTTGGGCGAATTTATTATATTAAAAAGGTTTTTAGGGTTAATATTAAATAGCCCATTTTTTATTTTAAAAAATAAAATAAAAACATAGTTATCCCAACGATATTTGGTTGGAAATTATTGCAAAAACCATTTTTTCCCTTTGAAATTTGCTTTGGATCCAGCTTTCACCCGCGATTTCCGCCATGAGTTTCGGATAGAGGTCCTGTTCGCCAGCAATTTCCAGCATGGGTTTCAAATGGACGTCATGTTCGCCAGCGATTTCCAGCATGGTTTTAAGATGGATTTCATGTTTGACCTTAATTTCAGGAAATGGTCGTTTTTTAGTCCTATTCAGCCTCCATTTGGTTTCAGAGCCCCTGTTCGTCCTTAAAATCAGGAAATGATAGTTTTTGGACCCTCATTCGCCCCGATTTGGCTTCTAAATCTCTCGTTCCTCCTGTATTTGGCATTTTTTGGAGTCCCATTCACCCCGATTTTGAGTATTTACCATTTCTAGACTCTATAGCCCCATTTGGCTTATGAATGATGGGTTTGCTCAGTTTATGCACAATTATTTAAGACCAAAGAACATCTATGGTGACCACAATGAATTCAAGAAGAATTTGTACTGGATTTATGCGCCAACGAAGTTCGAATTCAGTCTCTGTTGCATCTGGATTCTGTGTGTTAGTCTTCACATGAATCTAAGTCTTTGAGTTATAGAATATTCTCTCTCAATTCATATTTTGGGTGCTCAATGTGATCGAATTTCACGGTTGAAATTAAATTATTTTGGATTAATGAGCTAGGGTTATTGTTGCTATTAAGTTGATTTCTTGGGTTTTTTTTGGTTGCTGGAATAGGCCCTATGACCTAGGGAATAACTCTCCTACATCTAGTTCTAGTGAAGGGTTATTGTTTCTATTAGGTTGATTTCTTGGGTTTGTTTTTGGTTACTGGAATAGGCCCTATGACCTAGGGAATAACTCTCCTACATCTGGTTCTAGTAGGTCGTGACCTCTCTAGACAAATTCATGATTTCACCCTAGTACTCTCAATGAGATTATACTCTTGAATAATAATCTGTCAGCCTGACTTCCATCTAATTTTGGGTTGCTAAAAAACCTGATTGTCTTTGATGAGAGCTCCAATAAACTGGTTGGGCCTCTTCCAAATAACATTGGGCAGATGGTCATCTTGGAACAATTGGATGCTGCCCACAATATGTTAATATCCAAGATCCTCCAGAGCATTTGTGCATTGCCCAATTTGGATAATTTTACTTACTCCTATAAATTCTTTACCATAGAGGCACCCAATTTCCTGGCCCTTCCCAGTAGAAGTGCTACCTTCAATAACAAGAGAAATTGTATCCTTAGCAAGCATGAGCAGAGAAAACTCCATCAATGTTTAGCTTCCTTGTCTCGGCCTGGTGTAGATAAAAATGTCAGGGGCAAGAATCTCAAGTATTGGGCTCAACTTCAAATGTATAGATTCACATGAAAAATGGATGGTGGATGCACCGCATTCTCTATGGTATTTTTTAGTTATAAGCTTAAGATATAATTTAGTATTTCTGGATTTAGAATTTTACATCTATTGTTTCACTCTTTTAGTATTTGTGTCTCATGTCAAAAAATTCCACTATTAAATTCATTAATATGAAAAGAATTATTTCTACTCCACATAAATTGTGCGTCATATAGTTGGGTTAGTTTTGGAAACCATTAATTCATGTCAGAGTCGATACAAATGTAGAGATAAGAATCTCCAGTATGGGGCTCAACTTTAGATGTATATATTAACATGATAAATGGATGGTGGATTCACCACATTCTCTATGGTGTTTTTTAGTTAGAATCTTAAGATACAATTTAGTAATTCTGGAGTTCAAAATTTAGATCTATCATTTCATTCTTTTAGTATTTGTGTCTCATGTAAGAAAATTACACTATTAAATTCATTAGTATGAAAAGATTTCTTTCTACTCCACATGAATTGTGCGTCATATATCTGGGCTTGTGTTGGAAAACATTGCAATTGCAAAGCGTATAAAGTTGATTCTGAAAAATATATAATCTGGAGATGACTTAATTTTAGCATTTAAATGTTAAAAGAGATCTATTGCTTTTCTTTTATTAAGGTGAATCGATTTTTAACTTCTATTAATTGGAAATCTTAGGAATGTTGCATGGATTACCGATTCTTGTCACTCGTGTGATAAGTTCTTATTGTATTCCATGTCATTTCTATTATCATGTTTAATATTTGTGAACCTAATGCAGGGAAGATAATATCAATATGAATTTAGCATCATTATATAGATGTGGGAATTTGTTAAAAAGGAACCGATGTATAGTTTTGGAGAGTTTGGATCAATGTTTTCATGTTGCATTCCTTTTGAGAACTACAAGGTCTTGTTATACAGAATTTCATGTTTATAAATTCTTGTCATTTACAACATTAATAATCAGCAGTGTTTCACTGGAACTGATTTGTGAATATGTTTTCAAGAGAAAGGCTGAATGCAGGGTGCTACCCGTTTATGTTTTGACTATTTCCTTTTTGGCAATATTTGCTTGAATTGAACACTATGTTATCATTTTTTAAAGTCAATATTCAATAACCTAAAATAGTAGGGAAACTTCCATAGGACATTAGACAAATACAAATGCTATATATTGCTTCTTTGTTGGTTGCTATACTATAAGGACATCCAGATGTTGTGATGTTTATCAACAGAGATCAGGACATGTACAAGCATTATAGAATACAGACACTGCTGTCATATCAAGTGTCAAAATCTATTTACAGTTTTTCATCCAATTCAACTATTCCACGGGGGATTAATTGTTACCTCAAAGCATCTCTTTGAACCTTTTTTTCTTGGAATGGTCCTTATCCTTGCTTCAACATTTCAATTCCATGACAAAATAAGAAACTTTTCATAGCCATGGCATAAATGATAACATATGAATACCATGTTATTTTTTCTCCACCCCACCATATTATTGGAGGCTTTGCATGTGATAAAGAAAAAGGGGACAAAAAGAGTGCACGCTTTGTACATGGGGATCCATGCATTTTTTTTCTTTTGTGCCTTCATTAATTTCAGCTAAGGCACACAAGTTTAATATTTGTGAGTGCAATCAATAAGTGGTTTCATTTGGTTACCAAAGTGAATCCCATTCCAAATTTTCTTCTTTTGTGACTTCATTAATTTCAGCTAAGATGCAAAAGTTTAATATTTATGGGTACAATCAAGAAGTGCTTTCATTTGGTTACCAAAGTGAATCCCATTTGGTTTCCATTCCCAAAAGCAATGGAACATTACTAGAAAAAAAGTGATTAAAAAATATTACATAGTGCTTAGGATACCTATTAACATGTTCTACACATTGCTCCACTGAAAATGATTTTACTTGCATTGTGCCATGTGGTAGTTAACACCATGGAGCTCAAGGGCATAACATTTGGTCAATAGAGCTACTTGCACCTACATTTGTCCAAGCCTTTTACAACGTTTTCATACCAGCTATGAATCCATCTGATTATTAACTCCATCTTGATAGCTATACTTTGTGAGTCAAATGTATATTTGTTGGCACATCCTTCTATTACCTTTCATATGGATGATATTTGGGGGGCTACAATAGTTGGGTAGCTAGATCAATTTAACGACATTTATTCTTTTGTCAAATATTGGATACTAGAGCAAGATACTATTATTTCTTCAATCAGGTTATAAACACTAGCATTTTGATACTGTGCCAAAAATCCATGAACCATTCTCCCCGTGGTTTTGATTTATTTTAGTTTTAGGGACATTTTGAAAATATTCATTCCAAGTTCCTTCACTAATCCTTTGCTTGAAAAGCCCCATGAAATTTTATCTTGTTGTTTGTAAGTTGGCAAGAGCTCCATTTGTACAAAGATAATGGAATGCCAATTTCAGACTCATTTCAAGATAAATGGATAAAGAGGGTTTGAGAGAGAGTTACAAACTATATAGATATATTCAGGAAACACAATTTAAAATGAAATTTCCTGCACTCTTGGTTGAAACTTGTATAGGTCTAAATGGTCTCACTTTAGGCACCTTTAACCTTGACAAAGAAACCCCAAGAAGAGAAAATGTTGAAATCAAATATTTGTGTCCTAGGTGTGATTGCATGCGCATGCTGTCTTGAGTAGAGGAACGAAGAATATTAGTGGAAATTCTGAGACTACTTGCAATCTTCCATATTCCATATCACCAACTTGTAAGGTATGCCCATGCAAACTAGGTTTTCACTCTCATCTCTCATGCAAACTGGAATATTCTTGTGCATATTGGTTCTTCCACTAATCATGCAAATTGGGATACACCCATGCAAATTGGGCCTTCCACTATTCTCTCATGAAAATGGGAATACTCCCGTATAAACTTAGTCTTCACACTATTCACTCATGAAAGTTGGATACACCCTTGTAATATTGCATTACTTTATAATTGAGGTGTATATACTCATTGGAAGAGGTACGAACCTGCTCCTGCTATCAATATTCCAAGGTGTCATAGCGCTATTGGTTTTATTATTATCGAGTACAAAGTAATGGATCATCAAAAATCTATTTAGTCTTTTATTTTACAAAGAATTGTGATGTGAGTGGGATTTAAATTTCTTAGCCTTTTCACCTATGAGCCAACACATAACATATGCTCGTACTTAGGACAAACAACTAGATTAATGGATTTTTAGTTGTCAAAAAATTATGATGTAAGTGGGAGTTAGCTTTCTTAGCCCTTTTACCTTAAAAAAATCCACCGTTGAGCCAACACTTGTATGATAATGCATGCCCTGTCATTAGGACAAACACGAGGATTAATGGATGCTATTTGGAAGGTTGGGGGAGGGTGACTTGTAGGGTGCATAGTCTCTCACTCAGACTGGAGTTGATAGACTATGAATGGAATTAGAGCCGAATGAATTGGAGGGTTCCCAGTCCATTAGGACTCAAGTGAATAGACTTTATGAATGTACTTATCTTTAGCCCATTCAACATAAAAAAAAATCTCCATTGGTGTGATCGAACACTTGTATGGTAAATCATTTCCTATATTTATGACACGCATGGATTAATGCATACTCTTTGGAGGGTGGAGTGGATGGGGAATTGGAGGACACCCATAGGTGAATTAATGGACTTACTTTGAAGGAGGGTGGGGTGAAGGGTGACTTGGAGGGTAGCCAGTCCACCCAGATTGAAGTACATAGTTATTGATGTGTCCATAGACTTTGATGAGTTCATAGGCAACTTGAGTAGACCTCCCAAGTCAAGGTATCCTTTATAAGTCCCTAGTAACTGCTTAGTACTTCCAAACCATGTTAGAATACTGGTACCTAATATTTTATCTTATCCTTTATCAATTGTAAAGTCTCCTCCAACTGTTAAGTACTTCCAAGTCATGTTACAATATTGGTACTTATGTTTTATTCTATCCATTACAAGTTCCCTCTAGCTTCCAAGTACTTCCAAGCCACGTTAGAATATTGGTAAAACCTAATGTTTTATTCCAATGGACTTCTTGACATGACCTTATGTAAAGAAATCATTTCCAAGTGTTAATCAATCTCTCGATTCCAAAGGTAGAATATTAAAATACTAGTTTCCAATGAAATATAAAACTCACATAAATTAAAGAATGTGAATATCATTTTAATTCCTTGTCTAGAAAAGGAAAGGCCATTTAAGATTAAAATTATTTTCAATCAAAGAATAAATCAAGGATTTTTTAATGCACGAGTTTATATTATGTTCTTCAAAATCTAATTTGAAGAATCTATATTAAACCATTTACAAGATAAAAATAGGGTGGTTGTAGCCACTTGGTACTAAGCATCAAGTTTCAACATGCCAATGTAATTTGAATTATAAGAATCCATATGCACTTCATCTAATGGAATTTGAATTATAAGATGTCATATGCACTTCCTTATACACGGTTGTTGGCATAACTTGGAAACCTAAAGGATATGAAACTCATTTTTTTTAAATCGCTTGGAATTCATTTTGGTCCATTTTTGTTTGGCTCATCCTAAAATAATTTGAAAACATATGGCTACAACAAAACAAAGTGTAGCTAAATATCAACCATCTGGTGGAAATCCTAGAGGTTAAGCCTCAGCTCCCAACAAAGTAACAATGATCTCCCGTCCCAACAATAACAAATTGGAAAATTGGGTGGACAAGAGAACTAGGAATTTCTTTTTGCATATTTTTGGAGGATTTATTTGAAGAAAACTATTCGGGATTCCCCTCTTTAGGTTCTCTTTTATGATACTTGCTTCTTCTCATCCTCATTGTTTCTAGGGATACCCTTTTGGGTTTTCCTTGTTATGCTATACGTTGTATACTTTTACTTTTAGGGTGTTATACTCAAGGGTGGAAATGGAGTTTGTTTGAAAGAATAATATCTTGGAACATGTGGGATTCCCTACTCAGATTGCTTCTCGGAGAAGTGTCCTTCAAAAAAAATGGTATGGGTATGATTAAGGTTAAATTAGCAGTAAATAACATATATGGTCAATTTTCCTTGTAACAACAATCAGAAAATAGCCCTAATCTCACAAGATATTTTTTTTTTTGGGATTATTGAGACATGGTTAAAACATACCCACAACTATCTAGAATGCCCATAAATGCTAGGAAACAACCTATCCTAGAGTGCTACTACAAGAATTAAGTTGATTGTTGCCCGGATTTTGGAATAATCGGGTTTTAATTATGTTTCTTTCCACAAACTCACAATGTCCCCATATTTACCCAAAGATGCATCTTAGTGTTGTTCAAGGGCCATAATAGAACTAATTGCCCCTAATTGAGAGCTGGAGTATGCCTAAAATTTGAGATGAACATGATATAACTCACAAAACTGCATAGATTTAATGAATGTTTCCATTACTGATCCATTCTACTAGAAAACATGGCAGTCCTATAGCATGACATTATACCATCATTTTTAAGATCTATAAGACATTAAAACTTAGACAAATAAAGTGCATTTTAGGGTTTATTGAGGTTGTCCTGAAGGTGAAATTCCTAAGCAAATTAAAACCATCATCATACCCATAAGTCAGAACAACAGTTCGAAGAAATTCCTTGGATAATCACACCAACAAAAAGTGGATTATTGGCAACAATTTTCATTAGAAACAGTTTATGGCATCCCTTGGAGTGAACATAGAAACATTCTATGGTAGCCTTGCTCTTCCATATAGATTGTACCCTAGTCACAAATATTTTATGGACATATTTGTTTGACTGTGGTTGATGGAATTTCCAGTGGCTGTGATTAGCAGCATGCACCTAACACACTAGCAGATTTGAAACCCTGGTCTCCACTTACCTAGGCATTCATTCCAAGTCAAGTGAGGCGCATTCCTCTAGGAAACTACGTGTGCTTTATTGTTGGACAATGGGATCTATCTATGATTTCAAGTGGGGCGCCCCACCAGAGTCATTTATCTGCCATTTGGTAACTCTTTTCCTTAGTCAATAAAATAATGAGGGGTGCATTAGTAAGCATCCTGGGAGACAATTTTAGTGTGTGCTGCAGTGAGAGCAAGTGTAAGCAACCTGTGTACTAGATGTTGTAATATTCTTTTCTAAATAATAGTGAGTAGTTGTGATTGCTGTTAGAGTTTGTATTACTATTTGTAATTTCCATATTGCACAAATATATATTTAGCTTCCTTCTATCTATTATTTTCAATTAACACAAAGTACATTTTTTTCCATTCTAAACTAAATTTAAAGAAGTTTTAGTATATGCAAATCTAGGCTTTGATAGGTGTAAACTAAGCTCCAAAATTTAGGACCCGTAGGTTTCATTTGCGAGTGCAAATCTGAACTATGATGTAAAGTTTAACAATGGCATGGAAATATGATATTGTGTTGGGCACTGGTGTGATGTGCAAGGCAGTGAGAACACAGATGTTGCCAATGAATGAGTTTGTTGCTGAGAGCAAACATAAGTTCTTTTAATTGTAATGGTGACAATAGTGCTACTGAGATTATATATGAGTGGCCTTTATATCCATGTGCATTGTGGGCTATAAAATGAGTTGTTAATTTTTCTTGGATTGCAAGGAGAGAAGACTCAACAACCTACATGGACATGAATTTAAATTTGAACATCATGATTGCTAGCACTTGATCCTTGCATGGTTCCTCCTTGAGAATTAGTCAAAATGACAATATTGTGTGGTGGCTATTATCATGCTCCCCTCTGCATGCCTTATGGGAGGCTAGGAGAGATGCTAATTCCACCATTACAACTGACAAACGGTCCAATAACGGCAAATGAGAAGATGAAAAGACAGCCAATGAATTCAGCATAACAGCTATTGGGGCTCAATAAATTCTATAACATAAGAAACCCTAATCTCTAGCAAATCCCAACACTCTGTATGCTTTTGGCTGCCCGTTGGATGCACATATTCTATGTTGGTTGTCATTGCTTGTGTATTGGTTGTTTACCTTGCTTTCTCCTTCTCATCCCCCATAAGCCTTCATCTTCACAGGTCTATAGAACATATGAAATATAGGATTATGTAAACTAGTTTTGCACTTTTAGTCTTTTGCAAGAGGCATGTTTTCTACTTCAAGGTTTTCATATCTGCTTTGAGCCCAGTAGTGTCTTTGAAGTGCTTATGTACATGGATTGTTGTTGGTGGTAAATATGAGCTTTAATGTCAATTATTTAAGAAGTTGTAGAATATGATTTATTTTGCATTGTATGACTATATATCCTACTTCTTTCAGATGTTTAGCTAATTGCTTTTGTGCTCTGCACCTTTGAGTTATATCCTTTGTTCCTAACATAGGCTAGTTGGTAGTTTATTATTTAGCACAAATCAATGTTTTTGTTTTTGTTTATATTTCTCGTCGATTTTGCAGTGATATGTTCTTCAATTGTTAATTATTTTCCCTTCTTTTCCCATACACCATCCCTTCCTAGCCAACCTAGCCATCACAACCAGTACAAAAAAATGGAAGAAAGAAAGAAACAAGAAAAAGGAAAAGGAAAAAGAAGGATACATGCAATGTATGGCCATTCTATCTCACATAGAACAAGATCTACTGGATTGATTGTTTACATTGTTTGATTCAGGTCAGCCAAGAAACATGGCAATGGCATCAATGGAAACCATGCAAGGGTAATCCGACAAGATTGGAATGGCCAAAAATACTAGCCTTCCTCAGAAAAGGGGTTGAGAAGATGAAATTGGTGTTGGATTAATAGATAAGAAATGTCCAGGATGGGACTGTACAAATTTGTGAACTCAGAAATGTCCAGGGTGGGACTACACAAATTTGACATACTCGGGATTGTGGTGAGTATTGACTATCGACAGTCTGTTAATAGAATTCATAAGAGCATTGCGACTGGCGAGTATTGATCTGTCAATACTCTGTCAAGGAAAATCGTAATAGCATTAAGGTAAGTATTCATCTCATAGTTGGACTTGTCGTGCTAGGGAGTGTTGGGAGTCATACACAAGAGTGTCGAAACTATGGTTTGGAGGTCTTATGCACATAGGGAGGGTTTGTGATGGGCATACTTTTCTGGGTCAAAATTTAGAAACGAAGGTCTCCCACCAAAATCTGCCCCTTGGCCTCTAAGTTCTCAAAGAATGAATAAAAAAACTCTTGCTCAATGACTCAGTGAAAATCTTCCAATTATGCAATGAGAGAAAGCCAATAGAGCATTGACCATTGTCCTAAAGCCATCGATCCTGCATATAGGGTCATCATTCAAAGTGATTTGGAGTGAGTAATATTTCCAGAATGAAACAATATTTGACCTTTCAATGGCATAATTTCCTTTAAAGAGTGGTCAATGAAGAACACTAGTAAAGCGGGCCATGTAGGATCCTTTTTCACATCTTGCACAATCTTGAAAAGGAGATCTTAGGGTTGCTTGATCCTTAATAAGAGTCAAATTTTGGTGTTTGATCCATAATAAGAGTCAGAATCAATCAAGTCCTAAATTGAAAGAAGAGAGTTCAGTCTAAAAGGTGTTTCAGCAGGACCATGTGCTGCAGTCCAATAACTATGCACATCATAGTGACAATCGATAGTGTTATGGACGCATATTGCACTTATATTTTAGTTGTATGCACATAAGCACTGACCTAGGGACACAAATTTGGGTGCAATCTCACAATTTAGTTTGACACGGGTTTGCTGAAGTGGATAGAGATCTCAACAAGTGGTTATGAGCGGAAGCTCACAGTCATAAAAAATTGTCACATCTTTTCTCTGTCTTTTCATCTTCTTGACTATTGTACACTAATTTATTGTTGAGATATGAACAAATGAGATCTATAATGCTTCATATTCATCATGTTGTATTTATATTCCTTTCTCATTTTGTAATGGGGTTGAGTGACGGTAGTAGTACAGCTGATTCAATTCCATTAGATCTCTGGAGTTTGTAGAAATTGATTGATTGTAGTTGCTGATAAAAGCTTCAATTTTGTTCATATCTTTGTTGTACATAATGTTTTGTTTAATGAAAATTTGGAGTTGATATTTTCTTCATTTTTTTTTCCTATTGTGTGGATTCATTTTCCAATATTATTTGATTACTTCAATATTTGCTTGCCATTTTATATTGGTTGTGTATGCAGGATTATATATTGCAGTTGTTGCACTTATTTCCACTAGGCATACTTTGGGATCATATTGGTATTAGAATTTTAGAGCATTTGTTTCACATGTAGTTGCTGATTCGCTACACAATTTATGGGAAATATTTTCTCTCAGACAAAGAAGGAAATGGAGGATGAATTGCAGAGTTGTGTTGGAATGGTTGAAGCCAAAGTTGCTACTCTAAACTCAAAATTTGGGCCTATGGATGGTCAATTAATGAATATAGCCCATATGTGGTAGAATTTAACAACTTCTATAACAACATGATAGGATACTATTCAATAGCAATTGTTTGATAGCAATCTAGGCAAGAAATGAATTACTTCTCAAGGAGGCTCGATCCTAAATCTAGGTTCCTCTTTCAAAGTGAAACCCAAAGTGAAAATTTCACTCTACGACCAGTCAGGTGGAGGCCTTGGACTTTATAATTTCCCAAGGAAGTTAGATCCCCCTATTTCAAAGTGCAACAATTTACAGATGATGACATAGTTGTATTTGAAAAACTATGCATGCCTAGGCAAGCTTTGCTGTGGTGGGAGGATTTATGTGAGTGCAAGATAAATATTGGTTCCATGCAAGATATGACTTGGGACATACTTAAATCCTCAATGAATAAAAAATTCTACCCCCTTAATTATTGGAAGCTTTTAACAACAAGAGTGGAAATAGCTGATTTAAAAATCCACTCAATTGGTAGATGCCTATATGTTATATAGCATTTAACTCAGATTGATGCATGAATAAGCCGAATTGGTGGTCAAGTTAAATTAGAAGAAGCTAATAAAAGTTGGAAGAATATTAATAGTGTTGTTGTTGCTAATGCAAAGCATGGTGCACAAACGAAGCCATTTAGTGGGACTGCACAAATGAATCCATTTAGTGGGACTGTGAGTTCTATGCACTTTCTTTTAACTTGTGTGAGCAGCGAGGCTATGTGGGCATGGCAGTGTGAGGGAGACCATGTGAGGGAGAGTTGAGACCTTCGGCCTATGAATCCTGGATGCTGTGAAACATAATTCTTACTGCTAGATGTTGTGGACTATTGGAATCATAGAAACCTTGCTACTGGATATTTATTGTTGTGGCCATAGTTAAAAGTTAAAACTTAATACCTCAAGTATTTTCCATAGTCCCTTGTTGGATATTGTGGGTACAGTGAATAGTAAATACTTAATTTTTTTTGCTGCTAGATAATAAATACCTCAAACATTTACTATTACATGGATGTTGGTTGTGACGTTGCAACTGGGAGAAAATAATCAGAACAGGGTCTAGCATTGCTGGAAGAAAATGCTCAAAACAAGGTACTTCTAGACTTGTTCTCTTGCTATTGTGTGTTGGATATTAGCAGTTGGGTGTGCTTTTGCCAATTGGATAAGCTTAAATTGTTGTTATGTAATAGTTTTAATGGTTAGTCTTTCAATTCTCATATTTTAAATCTTTTTAGTATTTGGGCTGGCCTCCTATGTTGGAGACTTCAATGTTCCATAGATTTTGTGGGGTGATTCCACATGTCCCCTTGGATGTGTTCCCTTGCTCCCAAATTTACACATCCCAAAAACTTGGTGGAACATTGGTGTTTTTTTTCCTTGGAAATAAATCCTTGGGAAACGTTTGGGCACTTGCCCCCATTTTGATGATGGTACCCAATCTAAAATTGGTGGTGTAGACTTTGTGTGCTTAACTAACCTTGTGGTAATCTGACAGCTGACTGGCACACAATATGTACATTAAGCATATAATGAAAGTAACACATTAAGCATATGATGAAGGTAACAAAAATAATTATGATAAGATAAGATTATTTTATTAATGTCCAACAAATGATCCCAAAAGTAGGTCAAGAGGACTGTGCAGTACCATGATAACAATACAAAGTGGGATCCCAAAAGTAGCTCCTATAAAAAGCTAAAAGCAGAAGTCAAACCTAACCCCAACTCCATATATGAATTTGAGGTTATGTTTTAGGTAAAAATAGATTCTACATTATACTTTTTTGTTGTAACATTGATGATTTGAGCTACATTACCTTCATGCAACTTATTTTAAGATTGATTGTTTGATATTTATCTCTTACATTGTCTCTTTCTTGTATCTAATAGGAAATGATGCTGGAATTTGAGAAAGCTAGGCCAAGGAGCTATCTCTTCACATAGATATTTTCCTAACATTAAATGATAAATAACTAATTTGACAACACTTTCGCTAAGAAAGAATGGGCTCATTCAAGTACATGAAACCATGTTGGTGTTTAGCACAAATATCTTGACAAATTTATATGGTTTGTTTATTGCTTTTGTTTGAAGCATTTTGTCGATTTTTGAAGTTTGTGTGTATTTTGGTTAAATATTGTGTTAATTCCTTTGAATGAGTCTAGTTCTCATTCGATGCTTGATTTAACCCTTTATTGTAGGTTGAATCAAGGTTGGTTTTAGGATTTGAGAAAAGATTATTTTATTAACTTTTAGTTGAATGAATTAATTTTCTTCAGTTTTTCACTTCTTTTACGTTGACTGTATATTTTCTTTGTAAATACTTATCGTTATTCAAAAAAATAAACGAGCTCTACATATCTAAGCGAAGAGAAAAATGGTCTATGCACTAGGTTCCTATGCATTGATCGTAGGATACCTATTGGCACAAGTCCAACATTCATCTAATGCATAATTGTATTAGCCTCCATGACCATAAGTGTCTAGTGGAGGCCAAGATCGAGCATAATGTATGATTCTATGAGTTTATCAGTTTGTCAAGATTCAGGTCCCCACATGTCCATTGGACCATTAAGGGACGAGGTAACAAGTGGAGTCCCCACTTGCCCTGAATCTAGTCAGTGCAGTTGTGTTTCACTGACACCTTCCTATTGTGACTTGTGAGTCTACATGTTCTATTGTTGATGATGTGATTCATGTTATTTGACTAATGTTGTTATTCTTTTATTTTGACAATATTCCATAAAGCAGTGAAAGATTCACCAGTTTTTACAATTTTTATAATGAAGTTAAATATTCACCAAGTTTTTACAACATTATATAATAAAATGAAAGATTCGCCAATATTTTACAACATTATATAATAAAATGAAAGATTCACCAAAATTTTACAACATTATATAATAAAATGAAAGATTCGCCAATTTTTTTATATATACATAATATATTATTGATAAAATCGCCTTCAAATTTTCCTATATATTGGAGATATTTGCCCAATTTTTGTACATATAAATCTAGGGGGGTTCTTAAAATCATCCCTGGTGGTAGGTAAGCAGTTATGCTGAGTTAACCCCCAATTACAATCAATTAGATTACTTTTAGTTATCCTAGCACCATTTTTGAATGCATGAAGGGAGAGTGGTTCCTTTTTCCCACCTACCTCATCAATTAACTGATTGTAGGCTAATTTAGACATCCATAGTTAGACAAGTGAACTCCAACAATGATTTAGACGCACTGAGTTAGCTAATCAGTCAGTTAGAACTAGTAGATTAGAATCCTATCTTTAGCATTTGAATTGTTTTTATTGTATAATCATTATATTATTGATTAATGAATGAAGATTAATGTTGTGATTATCTGAGCAATTCTTTTCTGATTTATTTGAAATTTGTGTCATTAATTCTTTGCTCAATGTACATTCATCTTGATTATTCCAAAATCCACTGCATAATTAATTTCCATTAGATCTCATATTTTCCTGTAGATATATGGTTCTCAAAATTTAGCACGGTATCAAAGCCTTGTTCAGGCTAGCATCAAACCTTGTTTGACCTCCATTGTGCACCAAAAGCAACTGAATTTCCACATAATTCTTGCAATATTTTCCTTGCTAACTCTGGATTATGTCCAAAGAAGTCTCTGTAGGTGTGACAGACTCTGAGAAAGTGCACATGTCGAGGTGTAAAGGCTTGTACTAACATATTATTGCAAATTGAATTGGTTTTGTAGTGTTCTTTGCAGGTATCTACGTAGCTTCTTGAAGAATTGACTGATCAGCATACAAAAAAATGGAGAATTCTTCATCTCTTGTACCTACAATCCTTACACCCTTCAATTACATTGATTGGAGGGTAGATATGTAGGTATCCTTGCACAACAAAGTACTATTTAGGATGACAATGAAAAGAGAAGATGAGTCCCAACAATATGTTGAGAAGAACAAGTTTCTGAATTGGATTCATGTGCATTCATGTATCCTGGAATCTTTTGTTCCATATTGAGGGACTAAGAACTTTGAAGGAAGCTTGGGAAAAGCTTGAATCTTTGTTTGGAAAATAAGATGGGCTTCGAGGGCATATTCTGGAGAATGAGCTCATTGCACTAAACCCAATAGTTTTGAAACTATTCAGTAATTATTTACAAAGTACAAAGCACTAGTACTGTAATTCAAACAATGTGGATTAGAGAGGAAAGATGAGCAGCTTGTGTTGTCAGTGCTGAGAAATCTTGGCTCATATTTCTCAATATTTGTCTCTACATTTCATTCTAGAAGAACTTCTATTCCTAATTGGAAGATGCCTTCTCTATATTCTTTTGTCGATTCCTTGATACAATATCAAGATAAATTGGTTCAAATGGGAGTGATTCAAATGTCCAAGAATCAGGCACTCTTTGTAGGAGACTCAAATAATTCATAATAAAGAGGGAATAACAAAGGAAAGGAGACCAAAAACACTATTTTGAGACCAAAGGAGAATCAGAGATATTCATGTGGAGCCTCAGGTTCCAAGAAAAAGAATAAATTTGAGAAGGATAAATGTCCCTACAGTATGAGAGGCTTTCATCCAAAGAGTCAGTGCATGAAGAATACCATTGACCAGTTGACAAAACTCTTTGAACATAAAAATATTTCCCTTCCACAAGGTGCAGAGATGTCTAAAGCTAGAGAGAATATTGAAGAATATGAGAGGTTCCATGCTTTGAAAGAAAGCTTCACTCAGTCAAAGCCTATCTAATTGATTCAGGAGAATCCAACCACATCGTTTCCTCCAAAGAATCCTTCACTACTCTGGATCTATCAAGAGGAATTAGAATTCATATGGAGGATAATTCACAGATCCTAGTTGTTGGGAGAAGTTCTATTAAAATCCAACATGGATATTTCAAGAATGTACTCTATGTTCCCTCTCTTGCAGCAAATTTGTTATATGTTTATTAGATGACACATACTGGTTCACCAAATCAAGTTGTATTTAGTCCCGAATCAGTGGAGATCTTAGATATCTCAAATTGGAATATTATAGAGAAGGGTGTTACAAACCATGCCTCCAAGGCATATGAATTCTCACACTTTCTGCCATACTTAGCTCCAGTAAAATACCAACAGCCAGTCGAAAGCGAAGGTAAAAACTCTCTTTCATCTCCATTTGTAGATAATGATATGTTGTCTAAAATTTCAGTTTCAAAAGATGAGGAACAAGATCAACATGACCTTGATATTGAGATTGTACCTCAATATGATCTAGATCCAGATCCAGCTCCTATTCCAAATCAGAATCCTAAATGGGTTGAAAATCTCATTGAAGCAGCTGGGAATGTTGCTAGGGATCGAGATGATAGAAGAAGAACGAGGTCCCAGTATCATAATGAACATGTTTCACTCTCACACGGCTTCACTACCTACAAAGTGGTGTAACAAACTTCCAAATAGATGCTACTTGATGATGAAGATTGATCCACAATTTTTCCCACTGATAAACAAAATGGATCATTCCATTCCTCCTCCAGAAAGAAGAAGAAAAAGCAACATTCAACATATCAGAATAATATGGAAAGGTTCACATGCACAATCCCAGGATGATGATGCACAGAAGAACCAAGATTCTACATTACTGCTTCACAGTGTTGCAGATTGCAACAAATGTTTTATAAGTTTTTGCTCAAAGAGAAGTTTTTTCTCTTAAGTATAGCTTGTTTCCTGATTCTTGCTTATTTTGAGAGGGTGGTGGGGGGCGGGGGGGGGAGGGGGGGGGGTTCCCATGAGGTTTCATGATTTTCCTTAGTTTATTAAGAAGTATTTTACATCATTTAGATTGTATGGGTGAATTTTGGCCTAGTTGTCAAGGCCCAAGTTGTCCAAAGTTAGGATTAAAAGGGGGTGTTAGGATTAATTAATCCTCCTTTGTCCAATATAGTATTTTTGGTCATTTTCCCTAACTTAGGGAGTTATTATTATTGTACTAGAGTGTGGGGGACACACCTAGAGTTTATCTACCACTTATTGCATGTGCATGCATGATTTTATGTGCCTTTAGGATAAATCCTTGCATTATAGGATCCCACTCCAAGTCCCACCAACAGCTTCCATCAATTGGTTGTGGTAGGTAATTAGTTATGCTGACTTATCCTCCAGTTACAATTAGTTAAATCACTTTCAATTATCCTAGCACCAGTTTTGCATGCATGAAGGGAGAGTGGTGCCTTTTTCCCACCTACCCCATTAGTTAACTGATTGTAGACTGATTTAGGCATCCAGACTTAGACTAGTGAGCTCCAATAGTGATTTAGACACATTGAGTTAGCTAATCAGTCAATTAGAACTGATAGATTCGAATCATATATTTAGCATTCAAATTCTATTTATTGTATAATCATTGTATTACTGATAAATGAATGAATATTAATGTTGTGATTATATGAAATATTCTTGTCCGATTTATATAAAATTTGTGTCATGAATTATTTTCTCAGTGCACATTCATCTTGATTATGTTGATGTATTTGTAACTTTGGAATGTGTTCATCTATGTATCTTATGTATTGTAACCCGATGTTTATTCTGGGATGTATCTATAATGTAATTGAGTCATGTTTTCATGCCCCGATGTTCCGATCGGGAGGATGAATAATGTAAACAAGTCATGTCAAGTCATTGTCGGTAACCCTCTGATTGTCTAATGGTTAAAGTCCCTGCACTTCCGGGGCACTAGGGTTATTAGACTCTCCTAGTAGAGGTCGACCCTAGTAGGGTTTTAGTCATGTCGGGATTAGTATAAATAGAGATTTGGACTCTCTATTTAGCACACATCATAAACACACTCAAGTGTAGAGAATAGTTGAGGAAGGAGAAGGCACTGGGGCTAGATAAGAAGAAGGTTATTGTTGTCGAGAGATCACTTACTATTTTGGGATTTTACTATTTTGGTGTTGATTCTATCTCTGAGGAAGTTGCGGGGTTTTCTCCATTTATGGTTTCCCCAAGGAAAAACACCGTGCTCATTGTCTCTTGTGTTTGATTGTTGTACTTGTTATTCTCTCAATTAAAGATCCTAATAATGCTAGCTTAATGTTGAAAAACTAACATGGTATCAGAGCTAACCAAAGAAGAAGACACTGTGCAGCTGTAGAAACTAGGGCTTCCTCTTTTGTGGATCTCTCTCCACATATTTTCAGCAAAAGTAGGGTGTAATAACTCTCCACTGTAGGGCGCATCTTTCTATTGAAGCAAAATCCAATTCTGAGGTTTTTCAGTTTTGGATCCGACACTACTGCTGAAAATTAGGGCTTTTCACAGAAGAGGATTATTTCAGTGAGCCCAGGCTTGGATTGATCTCCTCCCCAAAATCGAAGTTAGGGATAAATTTCAAGGCATTTGGGTGGACAAAACTCTGGAAAAGCAAAACCCTAATTTTCTCCTGATCCAATACTACAGGATTTCAGCTCCAAATCTAAATCTGACATCTTGACCTGGTAAGATCTAAATCTTTTGTATTTCCATTTGAGGTACTCAGTTTAAGATGTCTCATCATACCAAGCTTGATGAAAAGCTTGAGGAAGCTAATAACTTCCGAGCCTAGAAGTATAGGATCTCCCTGGTCTTGGAAGAAAATGAGTTGGACTCCTACATCCATGAGATTCCAGTTCCAAAGGGAGATGAGGCAAAGGCCTTGCACAAGAATAATTTGGTTATGGAAAAGAAGATCATTGCTAATTCTATCAAGGATCACCTTATCCCACAGGTGTCCTCTCTCAAGACACCTAAATCTATGTTTGATGCCCTAACCAAATTGTTTGAATGGAAGAACATAAACCAGAAGATGACCTTGAGGAACCAACTGAAGAATGTGAAGATTCAGAATGCAGAGACCATCCAGACTTACTTCACAAGAGTTTCTCAAATCAAGGAACAATTAGAAGCTGTAGATGGAAAAGTGGAGAATGCAGAAATTGTGATGACAACACTGAAAAGTGGAGAATGTAGAAACTCAAGAAGAAGATGCAGATTTTGAAGAACCACAAAGACTTGTAGATCCACCTCTGGAGAAGAATCCTCATAAGAGGAAACCTGATTGGGTATGTGAAATTATCCAAGGTGAAAAAATATATGGGGCTCCATAAGAGAATCACAGAGAAAGAAAGAGGACTAGATCCTACTCCAGGTATGTAGCTTTACTATGTGATTTCATTGATAAAGAACCTTCTAGTTATGAAGAAGCGACAGAACAGAAAGAATGGAAGGATGCTATGATCAAAGAGTATCAATAGATAATGAAGAATGATGTTTGGGATATTCTTCCAAGACCAGAAGGGAAGTCATTTGTAACTTCCAAATGGATCTACAAGATCAAACATGCTGCAGATGGTAGCATTAAAAAATATAAAGCAAGATTTGTGGCTCGTGGTTTCTCTCAGAAAGAAGGAATAGATTATGAAGAAACCTTTGCTCTTGTAGCATTAGAGGAATTTTGATGTCTAAAATGGGCCTCCTAAGGAAAATAATAAAATAATAGTTAAAATAATAAAATAATATTTATTAATTTTGGAGGAAAAAAGAAAAAAACTACTTTTTGTGTTCATATTTTCGACATATCTCCTTGTGTTTTTACTTAAATTTAGATTGGGAGAGATCATTAGACACTAAATTTGATTTTTCATCCAACGTGTACCCACACTGTATAATTTTGACGGACCCCGCTACCCCAAAAACAAGAAATACCTGAAAAAACGTGATGATGATGTCATCATCACGTTTTTTCAGGCATTTCTTGTTTTTCAGGTAGCAGGGTCCATCAAAAGTATTTAGTGTGGGTACTCGTTTGATGCGGAATCAAATTCTACATTCAACGAGCTCTCCTGATCGAAATTTGAGTAAAAGAACAAGGAGATCTATCGAAAATACAAACAAAAAAGTAGTTTTTTTTATGACAAATATGTCAATTCAACCATTATAGTTGACTCATTTTATTGGAATTCTATTGGTTCTTGAATTCCAACTCACAAGAACTTATTATTGGCACGTTTTATTATAAGGCCCATTTTAGACCCCAAATTTGCTCTAATGCCAGATACACTTCCATCAGATTGGTACTTGCTCTGGCTGTAGTGATGAGATGGAAGAAACACCAGATGGATGTCAAGACTGCTTTCTTGAATGGTGTAGTGGAAGAGGAAGTGTATGTAGAACATCCACACGGTTTTGAGACTCATGACAGGGAGTCTCATGTGTTCAGATTGAAGAAAGCCCTGTACGGTTTGAAACAGGCACCTAGGACCTGGTACGGCAGAATTGACAGCTTTCTATCTAGTTTGGGATTTACCAAGAGTAAAGTAGATTCCAACCTTTACTACAAGGTTGAATATGGAAACCCATTGATGCTTCTACTATATGTAGATGATCTATTTGTGACAGGAATGGATGGGTTGATTGCTGATACAAAGAGAAATCTTGTTTCTGAGTTCAAAATGAAGGACTTGGGGATGATGCATTATTTTCTAGGTATGGAGTTGTGGCAGAGTGTGGATGGAATCTTCCTTGGACAAGGGAAGTATGCAGTAGAGATCCTAAAGAGGTTTGGGATGATGGAATTCAAGTCTATGGCCACACCTATGGCATCAAACCTAAAGCTATTGAACGATGCTTCATCAGATTCGGTTGATGCTACGATGTATCATCAGATGATTGGGTCCTTGATGTACCTGACGAACACGAGACCAGATATTTGCTTTGCTGTGAACACCTTGAGCTAGTTCCTGACAGATCTGAGACATGTTCACTTGATTGCTGCAAAGCATATTTTGAGGTACCTGAAGGGTACAGTTGATTATGGGCTCAAGTATGATGTGAATCAAAAAATTAACTTGGAGGGTTATGTTGATTTAGATTGGGCAGGCAATGCCATCGATAGGAAGAGAAATTCAGGGTGTTGCTTCAATATGGGATCAGGTGTGATCTCTTGGTTTAGCAGGAAGCAATCATGTGTGGCACTAAGTACAGCTGAAGTAGAGTATGTCACAGCTTATTCAGCTAGTTGTGAGGCAGTATGGCTGAGGAAGCTACTATCTTATTTATTTGATCTCTAGTTGGATGCTACTTGTATACATTGTGACAACCAGAGTTGGGTGAAGTTGTCAGAGAATCCAGTGTTCCATGACAAGTCAAAGCATATCAAGATCAAGTATCACTATATCAAGGATATGGTACAGAGGGGAGCAGTGAAGCTCTAGTATGTTGCAACGGAGGAACAGGTAGCTGATGTATTGATGAAGCCATTGGCTAGGCTGAAGTTCGAGTACTTAAAGGAGAAGCTTGGTGTTCTCTAGATCAAGGTTTCCTCCAAGGGAAATTGATGAGACCCATATCCATTCTGACATGGGGAGAGGATTGGTTCCTTCCATCATCAAATGTAAAGACTGAGCCATTCTGTCATGGTGAGAGGATTGGTTCCTTCCATGTTAGATATGAGTGCTGGCCATTCTGTCGAGTAGGACAGATGTAAGGGCAATTACTCAGTCCAAGACTGAGAATCCATTCTGATGTGATAGAGGGATGTGTTCCCACTTGATCAAATGTAAGGGTTCAGCCATTATGTCATGGCTAAAGTATTAATTTCCTTCCATGTCAGATGTGGGTACTGGCCATTCCGATGAGAAGGTCGGATGCCAGGGCAACTGCCATTCTCAAGGAGAATGGAGGCACCTGGTCAGTTACCAGGTAGCTCAGTTTAGGACAGGGGGGAATTCTGATATGACTATAGGATTGGTTCCTACAAGATCAAATATGAGTGCAATCCCTTCCATCATTATTGTAGGATGTGTTCCCGCATGGGTGGATGTAAGTGCAGAGCCCTTCCATCATTGTTGTAGGATGTGTTCCCGCATGGGTGGATGTAAGTGCAAATCCCTTTTCATCATGGTTGTAGGATGTGTTCCTTCATGGATGAATGTAAGTGCAGAGCTCTTTCATCATGGTTATAGGATGTGTTCTCGCATGGGTGAAAGACTAGAGCCTTTTTAGCATTGTTGTAGGATGTGTTCCCGCATGGCTAAATATAAGTGCTGAGCCTTTTCGATAGGGTTGTGGGATGTGTTCCCTCATGATCGGATGTGAGTGCTGGGCCTTTCTGTTATGATTATAATATTGGTTCCTACATGATCATATGTGAGTGTTGGGCGTTCCTTTCTGACGAGTAGGTCAGATGTAAGTGTTGGGCATGCCATTCTAACGAGCAAGTCAAATATAAGTGTTGAAGAAGACCTACATGGAGACTAGGCCTACAACCAGCATGAAAAAGGGCTGGCTCTGTAGAACTTCTTGTGACGAGAAGAATCATGAGATAGCACCCGTGATGATCCAGTGATGATGATCCAGTAGTGATGATCCAGATCCAGTGATGATCTAGATCGAGTGATGATCCAGATCCAGTGATGATGTCCAATGATGATCCAGATCCAGTGATGATCCAGATCTGAAGATGAAGATGACTTGAAGACGAAGATGACTTGAAGACTAAGAATACTTGAAGATGCAAATGATGAGATGATCCAAAGAAGAAGACCAGTGCTGAAAATTGTGTCGAAAGAATACCTTCCTAGTTAAGAGGGAGTGTGATGTATTTGTAACTTCAGAATGTATTCATCTATGTATATTATGTATTGTAACCCGATGTTTATTCTGGAATGTATCTATAATGTAATTGAGTCATGGTGTCATGCCCTGATGTTCCGATCGGGAGGATCAATAATGTACACAAGTCATGTCAAGTCATTGTGGGTAACCCTCCAATTGTCTAAGGGTTAAAGTCCCCACAGTTTCGGGGCACTAGGGTTATTAGACTCTCCTAGTAGAGGTCGACCATAGTAGGGTTTTAGTCATGCCAGGATTAGTATAAATAGAGAGTTGGACTCTCTATTTGGCACACATTACAAACAAACTCAAGTGTAGCACATAGTTGAGAAAGGAGAAGACACTGGGGCTAGATAAGAAGAAGGTTACTGCTATCGGGAGATCACTTACTATTTTGGGCTTTTACTATTTTGGTGTTGATTCTATCTCTGAGGAAGTTGCGGGGTTTTCTCCATTTATGGTTTCCCCAAGGAAAAACACTGTGTTCATTGTCTCTTGTGTTTTATTGATGTACTTGTTATTCTCTCAGTTAAATATCTTAATAATGCTAGCTTAATGTTGAAAAACTAACAAATTATTCTACTGCATAATTCCTTTCCAAAAGATCTCATATTGGCCTATAGATCTATGGTTCTGAAATTTAACAAAAGCATCTTTGTATTTTGGGTCGATAGTGCCTACTAACAGTTGTAACTAAAATAGGAATGACATCCTGTAGGTTAACAGAATGAAGTCGAATGACCACGGCATGTAAGAGTATATAAATGGAAGAACCCAATATGTGTGCAGGTTTCTCACTCAATTACTAGAAAATAGATACTTGCAAGGTCTATTGTTTTTATTTCTCGAAAGAGTCATAGGTTGTAGAGAAGAGAGAGTCGATCCAGGTTGTGTGTGAATCGATAGTAGAGTGGAGTAGAAGAAGATTCAGCGATATAATACCAGAGCTCATAAGAGGAGAGAGAAGTTTGTATAGATAATAGAAGAAGATATAGAACATAGAATACAGCTGAGTCTGTAGAAGAAAGGTGTTGTATATTTCTCGTGCTAGATGAAGAGAACCTTTGTGGTTTTCATTGGACGGGTTTCCACATTAAATACTATGGCGATGTGTAGTTGATGAATGTGTTTACGTTGCATGAATGTGTATGATGAATATGCTTATGTTGCAGGAATGTATATTGTGAATAAGTGTTTATGTATTTTCTTATGAATGAGTTCTTTTATGCATGTGTTGCACTATTGATAGATAGCCTTTGTGTTAAATTCTTATAATATTGTTATAATCTATGTCAATAGATAAGCAGAGTAACATCTTAAATATGCATAATAAAAATACGTAGCACACCCACCATATTTGGTCAAGTGAACTAGAAAGGAGACAAGGAAGAGGAAATCTCCACCCAACAATAGAAACCTGGTTATGGTAGTTACCCATAAGACATATCTCAGGTAAGACTACATTTGCGTCGTAGGTGTTTCCGCCTCATCCTTTCTTTGTCGGGTCGATATCCTGGGTTTTGTTGACACACAAAATAAGTTATGAACCTGGGTTGAAAGGATACATTCCAACAAATGGTTATGTTGAGGGGACCGTGAATCATTTTGGTGAGGGATATGTTTTTTCACCCAACGAAGCCGAAAATCCAATACTTGGTAGATCTTAAAGAATTAGAGTTTTCACAAGAATAAAGTGAAGGATCGTGGTTGAATTCGATGAAGTGGTTGGAGCGATACCTCTATATGGATATTCATGAGATATTATTTTGTGACTTTCCTATTTTTTTGTATGATTGGTTATTAAAGTTAGAAACCCAGCAAAAAAAATTCCAAGGAGGAGAACCGATAGAGTGGAGTCCTCAGCTGATTAAGACGCTCAAAAGTGTTAGCAACCCCATATCTAGGTTGTCAATTTTTGGGTAGAAATTACTTTGTAAGGATACATCACTGAGTTTTCTGTCGACACAATAACCTCATATAGTGAGGAAGAAAGAAAAAATTTCCAAGGACCATGAAGAAAACACTTGACATCTTTAAGAAATTGGATAAAGATGATTGTATGTGAAAAAAGAATCCTGAGAATGGAGTTTGATGATTAAAGAACTACGTGATGATGTTTGGGATATGTCGTAGAAGAAGTGTGAGAAAAATGGAGCAAAATAAGTTGATATGTTACCCATTGACAGAGAAACTAGACTAGAAGGTGAGAAATTAAGGAGTGAAAGAATATTTCGGCGAGAAAAGAGAAGAAGAACTATGACCAAAAGAGGAAGTTGTAGTATGACCAGAGGAGAAGACTATGAGTTGGTGTCGCACATTGACAAAGGTTCTTGTGATGAGGAAGAATAATACCAACCTATATATTAAAGAGAAGAAGAAGAAGGAGAATACCTAGATTACGAGTACGACACACCTACAACCCCACATATGTCTCTAGAGGTAAGATCTAGAAACTCATCTCCTAGTGGTTTTGTCAATACAGGTAATACTAACTAGGGAGTTGTTATTATTGTACTAGAGTGTGGGGGATACACCTAGATTTTATCTACCACTTACTCCATGTGCATGCATGATTTTATGTGCCTTTAGGAGAAATTCCTACATTATAGGATCCCACTCCGAGTACCACCAGCAGCCTCCATCAATTGGTTGTGGTAGGTAAGACGTTATGCTGAGTTATCCTCCAGTTACAATCAGTTAGACTAGTAAGCTCCAACAATGATTTAGACACACTGAGTTAGCTAATCAATCAGTTCTAACTGATATATTCAAATCATATCTTTAGCATTCGAATTCTATTTATTGTATAATCATTGTATTACTAATTAATGAATGAATATTAATGTTGTGATTATATGAGTAGTTCTTGTCCGATTTATCTGAAATTTGTGTCATGAATTATTTGCTCAATGCACATTCATCTTGATTATTATACTGCATAATTCCTTTCTAATAGATCTCATATTGTCCTGTAGATCTATGGTTCTCAACTTTAACAAAAGCATATTTGTATTTTGGGTTAATAGTGCTTACTGATAGTTGTAACTAAAATAGGAATGACAGCCTGTTGGTTAATAGAATGAATTCGAATGACCATGACGTCTAAGAGTCTATAAATCAAAGAACCCAAGATGTGTGCAGGTTGCTCACTCGGTTACTAGAAAATAGATAGTTACATTGTCTATTGGTTGTATCTGTAGAAAGAGTCATAGGTTGTAGAGAAAAGAGAGTCGATCCAGGTTGTGTGTGAATCAACAGTGGAGTGAAGTAGAAGAAGATTCAGCAATAGAATACCAAAGAACATGAGAGGAGAGAGAAGTTTGTATAGATAATAGAAGAATATCTAGAACATAGAATGCAACTAAGTGTGTAGACAAAAGGTGTTGTATATTTCGCATGCTAGATGAAGAGAACCTTTGTGGTTTTTCTTGGATGGGTTTCCACATTAAATACTATGTCGATGTGTAGTTGATGAATGTGTTTATGTTGCATGAATGTATATGATGAATATGCTTATGTTGCAGGAATGTATATTGTGAATAAGTGTTTATGTATTTTCTTATGAATGAGTTGTTTTATGCATGTGTTGCAATGTTGATAGATATCCTTTGTGTTAAAAGCTTATAATACTGTTATAATATATGACGATGGATAGGCAGAGTAACATATTAACTGTGCATAGTAAGAATATGTAACACACCCACCATCTTTGGTCAAGTGAACTAGAAAGAAGCCAAGGAAGAGGAAATCTCCACCCAGCAACAGAATCATGGTTATGGTAGTTACCCATAAGATATATCTCGAGTAATACTGCATTTGCGTCGTAGATGTTGTCACCTCATCCTTGCTTTGTCGGGTTGATATCTTGGGCTTTGTTGATGCACAAAATAAGGTCTGAAACTTGGTCGAAGGAATAAATTCCAACAAATGGTTATGTTGCAGGGACCATGAATCATTTTGGTGAGGGATATGTTTTGTCACCCAACAAATCCGAAAATCCAATACTGGGTAGATCTTAAAGCAGAGTTTGCACAAGAATAAAGTGAAGGATTGTGGTTGATTCTAAGAAAGTGGTTGGAGCGATACCTCTATACGGATATTCATGAGATATTATTTTGTGAATTTCCTATTTTGTTGTATAATTGGTTGTTAAAGTTAGAAACCTAGCGAAAACAATTCCAAGGAGGAGAACCGATAGAGTGGAGTTGTCAGCTGATTCAAATGCTCAAAAGTGTTAGCAACCCTATATCTAGGGTTGTTAATTTTTGGGTAGAAAGTAATTTGTAAGGATTCATCATTGAGTTTTCTGTCGACACAATAACCTCATATAGTGAGGCGGAAAGAAAAAATTTCCAAGGACCGTGAAGAAAACATTTGACATCTTTGAGAACTTGGATAAAGATGCTCATATGTGAAAAAAGAATCCCGAGAATGGAGTCTGATGATTAAAGAACTATGTGATTATATTTGGGATATGTCATAGAATAAGTGTGAGAAAAAGAAGTTGAGATTTTCCCCACTGATAGCGGAACTAGACTAGAAGGTGGGCGTTTAAGGAGTGACAGAAGATTTCAGTGAGGAAAGAGAAGAAGAACTATGACCAGAAGAGGAAGTTGCAATATGACCAGAGGAGAAGACTATGAGTTGACATCACACATTAACAAAGGTTCTTATGACGAGGAAGAAGAATACCAGCCTATATCTTAAAGAGAAGAAGAAGAAGAAGGAGAATACCTAGATTACGAATACGACACACCTACAACCCCACATACATATCTAGAGGTAAGATCTAGAAAATCATCTCCTAGTGGTTTTGTCAATATAAGTAATACTAACTGTGGGAATAGCAGACAAGGGAGTTCAACTAGCAAAAAATTTTGTTCAACAATTCCAAGGACCAATATAATGGTTGGGAATGATATGAAGCTACCGATATTCAATGGAAATGGGTTAGAGGACCCAAAGAAACATCGGTTTCTATGTGAAGTTGTATGGACCATGCAATAGGTCCAATATGAAGCAATAAAGAAGGAACATATGATCACGATCCTAAGGAGTCATGCATTGGACTGGTATATGAACTTATTTGTAGTTTTGTCAGGAGTCACATAGAAATCACTCGACCAAATTCAAGCGAGATTAATATATGAATTCAGAAAACCAAAATATAAGTCGCAATGCATCACAAAGATTAAAGAGATTAAGAAATTATATATGAAGTATGTCTAAGACTTTGACTAGAGATTTAAGACATTGGTGGCTAAATTAATCTTTCAGATGTCAGATGTATAACACAAAGAATAGTTCATTATAGTGTTGTTGTTTCACATTAGAATTCCGTTGATGCAAAAGAATATTGCGTCGTACACTGAAGCTCTGGAGATAGAAATGAAGTTGGAATCCTAATTGATTGGAGATATCGGTGCTGGAATGATGCAAATTTACTCACAGCTAGCCAACCCTACACTGCAAATCTAGGACATTAAGAAAGGGAAATATATCCAAGAAGAACTCTAGTGTACCAAATGTAGAACTGAGGGACACCATAAGGATGATTTCTTGATGTTTATGAACTATGTCGCATCAGGAGCATCGAATCCAATAAATACACAAGGGATCCCTTGGTCTAGAATATTTCATACTCAAGTCCATCGGTCAGAAGAGTGCTTGTACTTGCATAATATTGTAAGTGTGCCAGCTAATCTATACTGTAAATTTTGTAAATATGTAGGCCATGATGAGAAGGACTGCAAAGCATTCTAGCTGCTGCAAAAGAAAACGGTGGATACCTACTTAATGAAGAATGAAGATCAGATGTAAGTTGAGTGAGTACAAGATTAATATCCACCAAAACAATATCCACAAGATTTGTACCCTCAACCCTAGTATATAAAAAACCAGTACCCATAGAAAAACTACCCTCAACCCAGAGGGAGTGGAAATTTTTTAGGCCAAGGAAAAGGAGGAGGATTTGATCACAGAAGAGGCCAAATCATATGTTATAATTGTGGAAAACTAGGACATTTTGATCAGGAATGTGCAAGTAATGTGAAGGCATGCTCGTATTGTAAAGTTTTCAAACAAACTATTGAGGAATGTCCTCAACTAATTTCTAAGTGGCATGCCAAGAATATGGGAAATACAATTCCTCTGTAGAATCCCAATCTGAACCCCAACCAGAATATTCAAAAGATCTATGTTGAGCTAAGGGAACCAAATATTGTTGTCATAACAAGAGGAGGTGTTGGGATGGAGCATACCAAGATGCACAACATGGAAAACCGTAGGTGCGATCGACGACACAAAAGAAAGCATCATTCGATGTCCAGAAAGAGAAGGAATTTTTCTTAGAAGCGTGACCAGAATTCATCGACAAGAATCAAGCGTCAAATTTTGCTGCATGACATCTGGAAGACCAATAGTGGGAATTCCTAAGAGGTTTGACTAGTTATTCCTAAAGAAACCAACGAGAAAGTTTAGTAATCTTAAAGAGTTTTTCAAAATTTTCTTATCACTAATACATGATAAAGAGGCTACCACATAATTGAAAACCCAAATAAAATAACCTCAATAAGAGTTGCAACCAGACAGAAGAGTTCACCATGTCAGAAAAAAAGATTAAAGACTGGTCGTGACTTAATAATGACTTCCTAGATAGGAGATTATGATATGGACTATATCATTTTGGACTTGGGCTCTGATGTCAAATTCCTGACTAGAAAAACATTGGAAATCATGGAAAATTCGAGACTTGCATGGTCTCCTATTCCACTTGGATTAGAAAATCAGTCGAAAGTCCTACCTATCGGTCGACTAACTCAAGTTCCTTTCAAGATAGAAGGTCTGAGAACATATGACAACTTTGAAGTAATCGACATTGTCAATGATACAAATATGTATCCTTCAATTTTTGGGATCTACTGGGTGATTGACAATCAAACCATTAGCAATTTTAAGAAAATAATCTTAACATTTGAAGATTCCAAGCTAAGGATGGTCACACCAATTGATCCTCTAGAAGGTCAGAGATACATTGATCTAGTAAATAGTGAAGGACAAGGTGATTACCTAGACCATATATATAACATCACATATAGAGGAGACGATTATGTAAACCCAATGACTAATGGAAATCTTATTTGGAAGAGTGTTAGCTCCTATACATCAGATTCTAGCGAAGCATCGAAAAACTAGCAGAATAAGATGCACGAAGTATCCATGAGAATATGCGCAACAATTACAGGAGCTATGTGACAGGTAGGAATCAAGGTATGTGATATGCCCACATATGAATTTTTACCTAACCTTTCACATAATCACAGCGCTTTTCCGCCCTAGACTTTGTGCTGAAAGCTACACCCATAAGATGGTGGGGTACACATAAAGAATATATCTTTAAATGACCACAATGTCGAAGATTGATGGAGATAATATTTGGAAAAGAATTCAATTATAATAGCTGAAAGTATACAGGACTGACCAATCATTTCGAACCGTATTGAGTATTATCATGTGACATGGGAGGCATGCCCATGATAGGAATGGGTACATAAGTTTATACACACACTGGACATGATACCAAGGAATTGGTATACGTTAGTTGAGTTGCGATGAGGAAATGTTGAATGGGATGAGCTAGCTACCAGTTTCACACATACCTTTGATTTTAAAAATGAACATACTTTGATTGATGTTGCATTGTACATGATAAAAATGAAGATATTGAAGAAATCCTTGTTTTAATGGAAAACTTTAATCATATCAGTGCAACAATTCAGCATCGGATTGAGCGCTATAATGTGACAGGAGAACCTAATGATGATGACATTCTCGACATAAAAATGCATGATTCTGAAGGTATGCCCACAGTGGACGTATTTCGTATTTCTAGCAATTAATCCCTGAATCCACTAAAAGTTAAGAAAGTTAATATTGGCTCCCCAAAGAATTCAAAAATTTTCCAATATTGGAGATTATTGGGATGATGAGATTGTTGGTAATATCACAGACCTATTCATGAGTTCCATGATCTGTTCCCTACAAAATTATAAGAAATGAAAGGGATTATCGGAGACCTTGGAGAAATGAACATACTTTTAAATCCCGACGCAAGGGCCTATCAAGCAGTGACCACACTGATTGAATCCACAGTATAAAGAAAAAGTCAAGGCAGAGTTGGACTGAATTCTAGATGTAGGTATTATAGAACCTATTGAAGAATCATAGTGGATTAGTCCCATGGTAGTGCAATACAAGAATACCACAGGTGAAGTAAGGATTTGCGTTGATTTGATAAGATTCAACGATGTTTGTTTACATGACCCATTTCTGACTCCATTTATAGTGAGGTACTAGAGAGTGTCGAGGGTCCAGAAATTTACTCGTTCATTGATGGGTTCTCTGGATATAATCATATTAGAATCTCAAAGGAATAACGACACAAGAACAACTTTGTGACGAAGTGAGGGTGTTTCCAATACATGGTAATGTCATTTGGACTCAAGAATGCTCCTGTTATTTTTTCCAGGATAGTAGTGGTTGCCTTCAAATATTTCATTCATAAATTCCTTGAATTCTACTTCGATGATTGGACAGTATTTGGGCTTAGTAAGGATCATATTGAGAGCCTCGGGATGATCCTGGAACACTATCATTGGTATCAAATTTCATTGAACTTAAAGAAATGCATCTTTTGTGCCCTGTTTGGAATTATGTTGGGCCATATGGTTTGGCATGATGGAATATTGGTTGACCCTGCCAATATTGTGATCATTTTCAACCTACCAACACCTGCAATAGTAACGCAAGTAAGAGAAAAATTGGTACATACATGATACTATAGAAAATTCATCAAAGGATATGCAGAAGTGACTTCTCTGATGGAAAAGTTATTGAAAATAGATGTTAAGTTCCAGTGGAATCAAACTTTCCAAGAGATTCTGAACACTTTAAACACTAAGATAGTTACACCACCCATACTTGTGTCTCCATACTGAAAGAAATAATTCCACATAAATTTTGATGTTTCATCTATCGTGCTCAGCATGATAATAGCATAGCTTGGTGAAGGATCAATTCATCATCCTATTTCCTTCGCTAGCAAGAAATTATCAACTACGAAGAATAACTATATTAATATTTTATATTGATCTAGGAACAAAGCATCAATCTCATCAAAGATTAATCAACAAATAACTCATGAAATGGTGTAATCAGTCTATAGGAATATTAGCCACTATGTATTCACATAAAGAATGAATGATTACAATTACAATGTCATGCTACAAGCATGAATGAATGAGAAATTTGAATCCTCAAGGAGGTCATTCGAATTGAATGAGTGAGTCTAGCTTAACTGACTCTAAGCCATAGTCCACACTCAGTTAACCACTGATCAGAACCCTAATTGACTCAACTAAACACTAACTGAAGCTGGAGTGCAATAAATGACTGGGTCTCAACTGAAGGAGATCAAACACATGTCATAGCAAGCCAACCATCAAGTGCTAGTGCTTCAATGACTCCAATGAACCCTGATGAGGTTAAATGAAGTTGAACTGGACATCAGAAGTTGGTGGAGGTGCCCCTGTTGACTCTAGTTCATTAATTAATCATTAAATAATAAATTAAATGAAAGGAGGAACCTTCACTAACCTAATTAACTGATTGTAACCACCAGTTAGCAATTAGATGCATTAATATCACTCAGATCACCCCCATAGTGCTCTAGTTAGCCTCCCCGAATGTAGGAGAAGGCTAAGTTAGCCTCCTTGACTGAAGGTAGGCATGGGTGTGACTGGATGATGAAATCTAATGCTCCAATGATGTCAATTAATGTCAATAATACTTAGGATAGTGGTTTAACTAGGCCAATTTGACCAAAAAGAGTGTCTATGGTGATAAATGTCTCCAACACCCCCCCTTAAGCTATACTCAGGAGGAGTAGAAAACATAAAATACATAAAAATGATAGGGCCCTGAAAACTAAGGCCATAGCTCACCCTATACAATAAATTAACTGTGTAATAAACCAAGGAAACGGAGAAAACCTCATGGGAAAAATACCCCCCCTCAAAGTAAGCAGTAAATCAAGAAATTTTTGGTTCTTCTATGCAACAGCATCTTGAGACTATGAATGTGAAACTCTGAATCCAAACTAAATGAATATGTCTGTAGGAATATTCCACTTTGGAAGAATAACAATGCACTCAACTAAATCAGAAATATAAACAGCTGCATGGTGAAAACTTGACCCATGTAGAGCAGCTGAAGTCATCTGAAGAGAGAGCAAAGGTTCTTGAGGATTCAAACCATGTGTGGAACACTCAAGAAACTTATATGTTGCATCCTTGAATAGAAAACCATGAGTGGTAAAATCAGCCCCAATTCTTAGGAGCAGGTGTCCAAGCGGATGCAGAATGTCTTCCTCTTTACTAGTTCTGTGAGGAGATGAGCATATGACCAAAGGTAGAGAAGCCCTGGGACTGTGGAGAGTGAATGCTTGAGCTCCATAATCTGATATAGCTTCTATATTAGCTAATGAATCACATAATAAAATATCAGCAACCTCATATGAGGAAACTAACACCAAATCCCCATCAGCAGTTTTGAAGAGAAAGTGCGGTACTTGATTTTTCACACCGGAATTGGTGAGAGCAGCTACAAGCATGACTGAAAGCTCTTGGATTTTAAAATATGAAACAAATAATGTAAAATCAGAAATTAAATCAGATCTAAATAAGTTCACAACATATCCAAAACTGTGAAATGAAATCAAATCCCCAGCATCAATTTCGAAGGAGACTTGCGGTACTTGTTTCTTCACACCGTTGATGAGAATAGCTACAAGCAGTACTGAAGGTTTCTGAACTTGAAATATTGAACCAAGAAATATCAGTTCATATCCAAATAATATCATATCAGATCCAATAAGTTTCATATCAGATCCAAAATTATGGTAAACCAAGACGGTGGATGCACAGTTGTCTTTTTCTTCAAAATTCTGAATTTTGGTGCATGCAATCGTGCAGGATTTTGCTGGAAAATATAGATCATGGGGAGCAAATGTGTCACTCTTATAATCTGATATTTCTTCCAAATATCCAATTTTTTACATATTTTCACACCAGCAGCAACATTAGAGGAATAAAAATCAAATTTCTCTTCACTTTCGGAAGCAATTACTGGTAAATTTTGCACAGAATTCAAAGGAAAATCACTGGTGAATGTTTGCATGGAAGTGCAATAGTATTTTTCTTCAATATCAGAGATTCAAATTTCTTCTTCTGCTTCAGCAATATGAGGATATGAGATATCATAGATCTCATGAACTTCTGGAGCATCAGGAGAAGGAGTCATTGCATGAAGACTTCAATTCGAATTGACTGTGTAGAAGATTCTGCTTCATCTTCATCTTAAACAACTTCATTAGAGAGAGTAGAGGCCGAGAATTTTGAGTAAATAAATCTTGTGATGCTGGATGTAAACTCCAAAGTGATATTATGATCCTCATTTTTCTTGCCAAAGTTCTGTCCAATTTTCTCCAGAGATCATTTGGGTATTCAGTAGAAACAATAAGGTAGCGCAAGTTAGGAGAAAGGGCCAGACATATTGCTCCAAAATCTCTATCACCGTCATTTAGCCAGTCATTCTCATTCTGATAAGACTCTTTTCCAAGTCCAATAGAAACCTCATAGAGACCTCATCTCTTTGGAGATGCAATCATCTTCAACTTCCATTCTAAATAGCTTGTGAATGGGGTGAGAAGAGGGACTGATGAGTCCATTTGAAGTTGTACCTGTTAAAACCTGCAAATCACAACAAAAGGGGCACCGTAAGGTTAGATAGCCTACACATTTTAGGCTTTCATCACACCCAGCATAGTCAATCAAGCAAGCTTGATCAACAAGTTCTTTACTTGGGGTATTAAGTGGTAAGCCTTGGCTTCTAGTGCAGTGCTGGATTTTTGAGCTATTGCTCAATTTTCATGCAGAAATCTATCAAAAATATTGTTTTTGAGAGATAGAGCTTCGTCCCGCCGTGAGCTCTGATACCATATTAATCCTGTATATTGATCTAGAAACAAAGCATCAATTTCATCAAAGATCAATCAACAAATAACTCATGAAATGGTGTAATCGATCTATAGGAATAGTAGTCGCTCTGTATTCACATAAAGAATGAATGATTACATTTACAATGTCATGCTACAAGCATGAATGAATGAGCAATTCGAATCCTCAAGGAGGTCATTTGAATTGAATGAGTGAATCTGGCTTAACTGACTATAAGCCATTGTCCACACTCAATTAACCACTGATCAAAACCCTAATTGACTCAATTGAACCCTAACTGAAGCCGAAGTGCAATAAATGAATGAGTCTCAACTGAAGGAGATCAGACACATGTCATAGCAAGCCAACCATCAAGTGCTAGTGCTTCAATGACTCCAATGAACCCCGATGAGGTTAACTGAAGTTGAACTGAACATCAAAAGTTGGTGGAGGCACCCTTGTTGACTCTAGTTCATTAATTAATCATTAAATAATCAATTAAATGAAAGGAGGTTCCTTCCCTGACCTAATTAACTGATTGAAACCACCAGTTAGCAATTAGATGCATTAATATAACACAGATCACCCCCAGAGTGCTCCAGTTATCCTCCATGAATGTAGGAGAAGGCTAAGTTAGCCTCCTTGACTGAAGGTAGGAGTGGGTGTGACTGGATGATGACATGTAATGCTCCACTGATGTCAATTAATGTCAATAATACTTAGGATAGTGGTTTAACTAGGCCAATTTGACCAAAAAGAGTGTGTATGGTGGTAAATGTCTCCAACACCCCCCCTTAAGCTATACTCAAGAGGAGTAGAAAACATAAAATGCATAAAAATGCTAGGGCCCCAGAAACTAAGGCCATAGGTCACCCTGTACAATAAAGTAACTGCTTAATAAACCAAGGAAACGGAGAAAACCTCACGGGAAAAATACCCCCCATCAAAGTAAGCAGTAAATCAAGAAATTTTTGGTTCTTCTATGCAGCAGTATCCTGATACTGTGCATGTGAACCTCTGAATCCAAACTAAATGAATATGTCTGGAGGAATCTTCCACTTTGGAAGAAAAACGATACACTGAACTGAATCAAAAATATAAACAGTTGCATGGTGAAAATTGGACCCATGTAGAGCAGTTGAAGTCATCTGAAGAGAGAGAAAAGGTTATTGAGGATTCAAACCATGCGTGGAACACTAAAGAAACTGATATGTTTCAGCCTTGAACAATAAACCATGAGTGGTAAAATCATCCCCAATTCTTAGGAGCAGGTGTCCAAGCGGATGTAGAATGTCTTCCTCTTTACTAGTTCTGTGAGGAGATGAGTATGTGACCAAAGTTAGAGAATCCCTGGGACTGTGGAGAGAGAATGATTGAGCTCCATAATCTGATATAGCTTCTATATTAGCTAATGAATCACATAATAAAATATCAGCAACCTCATATGAGGAAACTAACACCAAATCCCCATTAGCAGTTTTGAAGAGAAAGTGCGGTACTTGATTTTTCGCGCCGGAATTGGTGAGAGCAGCTACAAGCATGACTGAAAGCTCTTGGATTTTAAAATATGAACCAATTAATATCATATAAGAAATTAAATTAGATCTAAATAATTTCACAACAGATCCAAAACTGTGAAATGAAATCAAATCCCCAGCAGCAGTTTCGAAGGAGACTTGTGGTACTTGTTTCTTCACACCATTGATGAGAAGAGCTACAAGCAGGACTGAAGGATTATGAACCTGAAATTTTGAACCAAGAAATATCAGATCATATACAAATAAGATCATATCATATCCAATAAGGTTCATATCAGATCCAAAATTATGGTCAACCGAGACAGTGGATGCAAAGATGTCTTTTTCTTCAAAATTCTGAATTTTGGTGCATGCAATCCTGTAGGATTTTGCTGGAAGATCTAGAACATGGGGAGCGAATGTGTCCCTCTTATAATATGATATTTCTTCCAAAATATCCAATTTTTTACATATTTTCATAGCAGCAGCAACATTAGAGGAAGAAAAATCAAATTTCTCTTCTCTTTCGGAAGCAATTACTGGTAAATTTTGCACAGAATTCAAAGGAAAATCACTGGTGAATGTTTGCATGGAAGTGCAACAGTATTTTTCTTCAATATCAGAGATTTGAATGTCTTCTTCTATTTCAGCAATATGAGGATATGAGATATCAGAGATCTCATGAACTTCCAGAGCATCAGGAGAAGGAGTCACCACATGGAGACTTTCTTCAATTCGAATTGACTGTGTAGAATATTCTGCTTCATCTTCATCTTGAACAACTTCATCAGAGAGAGTAGAGGCCGAGACTTTTGAGTAAAGAACTCTTGTGGTGTTGGATGTAATCTCCAAAGTGCTATTATGATCCTCATTGTGCTTGTCAAATTTTCTATCCAATTTTGTCCAGAGATCCTTTGGGTATTCAGCAGAAATAATAAGGTCGCGCAAGCTAGGAGAAAGGGCCAGACATATTGCTCCAAAAGCTCTATCATTGTCATTCAGCTAGTCATTCTCATTCTGATAAGACTCTTTTCCAAGTCCAATAGAAACCTCATAGAGACCTCGTCTCTTCAGAGATGCAATCATCTTCAACTTCCATTCTGAATAGCTTGTGAATGGGGTGAGAAGAGGGACTGATGAGTCCATTCGAAGTTGTACCTGTTAAAACCTAAAAATCACAACAAAAGGGGCACCGTAAGGTTGGATAGCCTGGACCTTTTAGGCTTTCATCACACCCAGTATAGTCAATCAAGCAAGCTTGATCAACAAGTTCTTTACTTGGGGTATTAAGTGGTAAGCCTTGGCTTCTGGTGCAGTGCTAGATTTTTGAGCTATTGCTCAATTTTCATGCAGAAATCTGTCAAAAATCTTGTTTTTGAGAGATAGAGCTTCGTCCCGCCGTGAGCTATGATACCATATTAAGCTTGTATATTGATCTAGGAACACAGCATCAATCTCATCAAATATTAATCAATAAATAACTCATGAAATGGTGTAATCGATCTACAGGAATAGTAGTCGTTCTGTATTCACATAAAGAATGAATGATTACAATTACAATGTCATGCTACAAGCATGAATGAATGAGCAATTTGAATCCTCAAGGAGGTCATTCGAATTGAATGAGTGAGTCTAGCTTAACTGACTATAAGCCATAGTCCACACTCAGTTAACCACTGATCAAAACCCTAATTGACTCAACTGAACCCTAACTGAAGCTAGAGTGCAATAAATGACTGGGTCTCAAATGAAGGAGATCAAACACATGTCATAGCAAGCCAACCATCAAGTGCTAGTGCTTCAATGACTCCAATGAACCTTGATGAGGTTAACTAAAGTTGAACTGAACATCAAAAGTAGGTGGAGGCGCCCCTGTTGACTCCAGTTCATTAATTAATCATCAAATAATCAATTAAATGAAAGGAGGTGCCTTCATTGACCTAATTAACTTATTGTAAACAACAGTTAGCAATTATATGCATTAATATCACTCAGATCACCCCCGGAGTGCTTCAGTTAGCCTCCCCGAATGTAGGAGAAGGATAATTTAGCCTCCTTGACTAAAGGTAGGCATGGGTGTGACTGGATGATGACATTTAATGCTCTAGTGATGTCAATTAACGTCAATAATACTTAGGTTAGTGGTTTAACTAGGCCAATTTGACCAAAAAGAGTGTGTATGGTGGTAAATGTCTCCAACACCCCCCCTTAAGCTATACTCAGGAGGAGTAGAAAAAATAAAATGCATAAAAATGTTAGGGCCCCAGTAACTAAGGCCATAGGTCACCCTGTACAATAAAGTAACTGCTTAATGAACCAAGGAAATGGAGAAAATCTCATGGGAAAAATACCCCCCGTCAAAGTAAGCAGTAAATCAAGAAATTTTTGGTTCTTCTATGCAGCAACATCTTAAGACTGTGCATGTGAACCTATGAATCCAAACTAAATGAATATGTTTGGAGGAATCTTCCACTTTGGAAGAAGAACAATGCACTCAACTGAATCAGAAATATAAATAGCTGCATGGTGAAAAATGGACCCATGTAGAGCAGTTGAAGTCATCTAAAGAGAGAGCAAAGGTTCTTGAGGATTCAAACCATGTGTGGAACACTCAAGAAACTGATATGTTTCAGCCTTGAACAGAAAACCATGAGTGGTAAAATCAGCCCCAATTCTTAGGAGTAGGTGTCCAAGCGGATGCAGAATGTCTTCCTCTTTACTAGTTCTGTGAGGAGATGAGCATGTGACCAAAGGTAGAGAAGCCCTGGGACTGTGGAGAGAAAATGCTTGAGCTCCATAATCTGATATAGCTTCTATATTACCTAATGAATCACATAATAAAATATCAGCAACCTCATATGAGGAAACTAACACCAAATCCCCATCAGCAGTTTTGAAAAGAAAGTGCGATACTTGATTTTTCACACCGGAATTGGTGAGAGAAGCTACAAGCATGACTGAAAGCTCTTGGATTTTAAAATATGAACCAAATAATATCATATCAGAAATTAAATCAGATCTAAATAAGTTCAAAACAGATCCAAAACTGTGAAATGAAATCAAATCCCCAGCAGCAGTTTCTAAGGAGACTTGCGGTACTTGTTTCTTCACACCGTTGATGAGAACAACTACAAGCAGTACTGAAGGTTTATGAACCTGAAATTTTGAACCAAGAAATATCCGATCAGATCCAAATAAGATCATATCATATCTAATAAGCTTCATATCAGATCCAAAATTATGGTCAACCGAGACGGTGGATGCACAGTTGTCTTTTTCTTCAAAATTATGAATTTTGTTGCATGCAATCCTGCAGGATTTTGCTGGAAGATCTAGATCATGGGGAGAGAACGTGTCACTCTTATAATCTGATATTTCTTCCAAAATATACAATTTTTTACATATTTGCACACCAGCAGCAACATTAGAGGAAGAAAAATCAAATTTCTCTTCACTTTCGGAAGCAATTACTGGTAAATTTTGCACAAAATTCAAAGGAAAATCACCGGTGAATGTTTGCATGGAAGTGCAATAGTATTTTTCTTCAATATCAAAGATTCAAATGTCTTCTTCTATTTCAGCAATATGATGAGATGAGATATCAGAGATCTCATGAACTTCCGGAGCATCAGGAGAAGGAGTCACTGCATGGAGACTTTCTTCAATTCGAATTGACTGTGTAGAATATTCTGCTTCATCTTCATCTTGAACAACTTTATCAGGGAGAGTAGAGGCCAAGATTTTTGAGTAAAGAACTCTTGTGGTGCTGGATGTAATCTCCAAAGTGCTATTATGATCCTCATTGTGCTTGCCAAAGTTTCTGTCCAATTTTGTCTAGAGATCCTTTGGGTATTCAGCAGAACCAATAAGGTAGCGCAAAATAGGTGAAAGGGACAGTCATATTGCTCCAAAAGCTCTATCACCGTCATTTAGCCAGTCATTCTCATTCTGATAAGACTCTTTTCCAAGTCCAATGGAAACCTCATAGAGACCTCGTATATTCAGAGATGTAATCATCTTCAACTGCTATTCTGAATAGCTTGTGAATAGGGTGATAAGAGGGACTGATGAGTCCATTCGAAGTTGTACTTATTAAAACCTGCAAATCACAACAAAAGGGGCACCGTAAGGTCAAACAGCTTGCACATTTTAGGCTTTCATCACACCCACCATAGCCAATCAAGCAAGCTTGATCAACAAGTTCTTTACTTGGGGTATTAAGTGGTAAGCCTTGGCTTCTGGTGCAGTGCTGGATTTTTGAGCTATTGCTCAATTTTCATGTAGAAATCTGTCAAAAATCTTGTTTTTGAGAGATAGAGCTTCGTCCCACCGTGAGCTCCAATACCATATCAATATTGTATATTGATCTAGGAACAAAGCATCAGTCTCATCAAAGATTGATCAACAAATAACTCATGAAATGGTGTAATCACTTTATAGGAATATTAGCTGCTTTGTATTCACATAAAGAATGAATGATTACAATTACAATGTCATGCTACAAGCATGAATGAATGAGCAATTCGAATCCTCAAGGAGGTCATTTGAATTGAATGAGTGAGTCTAGCTTAACTAACTGTAAGCCATATTCCACACTCAGTTAACCACTGATCAAAACCCTAGTTGACTCAACTGAACCCTAACTGAAGCTGAAGTGCAATAAATGACTCAGTCTCAACTGAAGGAGTTCAGACACATGTCATATCAATCCAACCATCAAGTGCTAGCGCTTCAATGACTCCAATGAACCCTGATGAGGTTAACTAAAGTTGAAATGAACATCAGAAGTTGGTGGAGGCACCCCTATTGACTCCAGTTCATTAATTAATTATTAAATAATCAATTAAATGAAAGGAGGTGCCTTCACTGACCTAATTAACTAATTGTAACCACCAATTAGCAATCAGATGCATTAATATCACTCAAATCACCCCCAGAGCATAGTTTTAAAAATCGGAATCGGACTCGGAATCGGTCGAGGGTCAACTTGGAATCGGAATCGGAATCGGTGATGAATCGGTCACAAATCGCCCGATTTGAATTTAATGAATCGGTTTTCTAAAAAATACATCAAATATTTAAATTTTAAAGAAAAACAACATTTTCAAGATTATAATCCATGATTCCAAGGCATTAAAGACAAAATAACCAAAATCTGCTCATGTATATACCATATAAGACTCAGCTTACCTTGGTGACTCCACTCTATATCCTTTGTAAAGTGTAGGATGTATGCATATTTGTAAAATCCCCAAATAGATCTGATCTAACATTTGAGTTAACTGCTTCTATATATTGCTTTGGGACTTTTGTCAAATACTTAGGTGATAGCTGCCTTGATAACACTGGTGACTGAAGTATCCTCATTATGGACGGGTCTGATTTTGTTGGTTTTATGTGACTGTTTAGCTAGTATAATTCAGTTTTCAAGTTTCATATGCTAGTATTTATTGCCAAAATAAAACCATAAAAACAGATGAAGGTGGTTCTACCTCTTATCTGCCGTAACAGCATTGTAGTACATCAAAAAACAATATGGTTACAAGTGTAAGTCTGACCTGTAGGTGATAGCGGTAATTTCTAGGCCTTGATGGCTGTAGCGACACCCTTTTTAGTGCCCAGAAATAGTGAAAAGTGCCAATAGTTAATGTGTACAGCCTTCTAGTGTAGAAGTAGTCTCTCCTCAAGCCCAGAACTGGTGTGAACGTCTTCCTTTAGATAAGTGATGGCAATGACAGTGCTCAGTAAGCATAGTCAGTTCACTCCTTTGTACTTTAATGCCAGCTGTGAAACTTACAAACCGGACCAGTCAACTTCGAACTCGGCTGGTTGGACTAGTTAGTTACCGAACCGGACCGGTTTGGTTACCAACCGGTCGGTTCGGTAACTAACCGGTCCCCGATCCAGTTTACCTACCGGTTTGACCCGGTTTGGTACCGAACCAGTGAACCGGCTCCCAAAGAAGTTGAACAAGTTCCATCTATCCCTATAGTCATGTTAAGACCAGATACACCAGGTCCATCTGGTATATCAAGGGGAAAACACATTCAAAACTGTAAGAAGAAAGCACAACCACCTCCATCACCACAAGAGGAGGAGGATGAACAATTAGGCTCTGTGACTATGCTGCCACCATATGTTCCACCAAGACGATCTTATGCGCCAATAATTAGAGTTCTGAAGAATGCAATGTAATTACCACTAGCAGCATTAGCTATGCCGGAAGAAGTTCAGGTGTCACAAAACATTCTGTCAAACCTTTAGAACCTAAACTTTGTTGATAATGACACATATAAACAATAATATTTGGACATGAATAACTACATGGTTTTTTTATAAGATACACCAAATATCCTGAAGCACCTAGCTCCAATGGAATGGGAAAGAGGAATAGACCAGGAAGGTTTACTGGCATTGTTATCTATGTTTCATTTTGGCTGAAGAGTAGAACTGAATGTGTGTGTCAAATAGTTACTAGTATCATTTCATTGTGGATACCTATGCCTCGACAGAAAAAAATAAAAAAAAATAAAAAAAAAATGTGGATGTTAAGTTGATAGCAACAATTACAAGACTACCACTTGTAGGCATAGAGCCAACACCATTTTTCAAAAAATACCGGGAAACTATGCTAACAATCAAGAAGAAGGATAAGTATGACTTGTCCAAAGATACCATAGGATTTTTAATAAGCTCCATGAATGAACATAGTTTTTGGTTTGTAGCTAAGGTGTTAGCTATCAAATTGTTGCAGAAGATGTGACCAAACCAATGTACTGTAGGTACAATCGCAATGGTTGAACTATGTGCAAAGGGTGCTCAAATGAATTGGTTGTATTATTTACTAGATGCATTATTAACAGATGCAGAGGAGTCGCAAGAAAAAAGGTACCGCATTCCACTATTCCTGGTTGCTCATTCTAATTTCATTTGTTGCATGGGAGGAGCCAGCGAACTACCAAGGGGTACCCATACCATTGCAATGTAGAGGATCTTGATACCAGAAAATCTGGTTTGAGAAAGATAAAAAGGAGCGATAAAGAGACAACAATGTTTATTTTTTTTATGCATGGCAAGGCCCTGTGATATCAGGTGAATAAGCAAGCAAGAATCACAGACGAAACCATTCAGTGGTTTCAAAACATTATCAAGTTTATAATTGGGCCCCATCATATCTTGTTGTAGTTGCGACAAGATACGCGACGCCAATGGTTGGTGACCTGATTCTTTCTTTCTGAAGAAGAAGTTGAGGCCATCACCCAATATTTCCCGAAAGAATGGCGAGTCACTGTCGCTGATGACCAATTATCTACAGACGAAGACCTGTGACAGGACGATCCATCGTCTCAGAAGGATGGAGAGCAGGGAGGCAACCCACCATCATAATCACAAGATCCCAACCCTCCCCATAATTATTCTAGCACAAATCCAACAAACCCGGAAGTTGGAGAGAAGAGGAAGCAAACAGAGCAAGCAGAGACAAGGCATAAGAAAAGAAAGGTTGACAAAATAGAAAATACCGTTGGCCTTGATGGTGAAGATTTGACCTTTCTGAAATAAGTAATGGAAGAAGTTGTGCAACAGATCCTTAAGAAAATAGATGGGCGACAAATAGAGGTAACATGTAGTATTATTGATTTACTACAAGTGCTCTGTAAAGCTGTAAAACAAATACATTTCATAGTTTAATACACACCGCAAGTGAAAACATCGTGGGACTTACCTGGCACGTTAGAAGAGCGATTGAGTGATGTATCAATACCAATTCCGCCAATAAAGACTCAAATGGTGGGAGAAGCACTCGACTTGGGAAAAACAGAGTTGAATACTATCACCAAGAACTTGGGCCACATGACAATATATTTCTCGCAGATGCCTCTATATGAAGTCTATGCAATGCAAAATTTTGCAGTAACGAAAATGAAGGTAAGAGAAGGTGCATTGATCAAGCAGGAGAAAGCATCAAATAAGGGTGTTAGTAAGATGAAGAAAATAGTCCAAGAAATCAAGAAAAAAACCAAAACTTGGGAGGAGGATAGGCACAGTGTAACACCCCGGTTTTGACCCCATTTTCATTAAACGTATATGATGTAAATATTGTAATTAATCATGGTGTGGAGCTAAAGGATAAATCCCCACCATTGATTTAGCATTTTATGTTTCAGCGATTAAAATCGACGTCAATCGTATTTTGTGTTAGCCGACACATTATAATTTTGGACATCATGTAAATATGCAATTTAATTAAAAAACCCACAACCAGCTATGTCAATGCAACAAATAATGAGATGGGGGCATGATTTCCTAAGGATAATGGGGGGGGGACGTTAAACCCTTGAGCCATTGGCGAAAATCCATGTGTCAAAAGAAAACACCCAAAAACGTATGCCCATTCCCTCATGCATTCATGTTGTCATCTTCCCTCACATTTTGGGGAGCTGAGGGGGGGACATGTTTTGGATCCATCCTTCATTCACGTGGAGCTCTCAGGCAGCTGAACATTCCTGATTTTTTATCCCGTTTTCAGTTTTTTATTCCTCATTGTGCATACCCAATCCATCATCTGGCTCTCACTGAAACATTGTGGTCCATTCTAATCATGGGACATTATTTTCATGTGCATTGAACTGTGTTTTGTTCTGGATTATTCTTCCTCTTAGTCCTCCATCCTATGTTTTTCTCCTGCATGATTTTTGCATTTGTTTTTCACTCTCCCATGCCTGGAGAATTGTTTCTGGCAATGCCCAGCGGATTGAAAAGGGAACCACGATTTTAGAGTGGTTGTTGAGTTGTCTTCACCCACGTGAAGCTATTGAACGTTCTGGGAAGTCAATTTTAGTCATAGGGTTGTTGTTCCCTGATTGCCATTGTTTTTTTGGCTTCCATGTTGTTTTTGGTTCATACCGAGAACTTGCATTTTGCTATGTAGTACATCCCTATGTTGGCTTGGTTGATTAAGTCCAAGAATCCATCTGTTAGTGGGCTGACTATGTTTGGATGTGGTTATTGGCTTGACTGTGGGTGTTTGGACTTACTCTCGGTAAGTCTATGTCCCATAGTTCCTATGGAAATCATGTCCAGCTCGGGGGTGGCAGTGACGCTGAGAGAGTAAGGAGCACAATGGTTGGGTGGAACATTGCAGTGACATAGCTGGTTGCGGGACAAGCTTATTTCAAGATAAGTACTTTTGTCTATGTTTAACTCTGCAATTGTATTTTCTCGTAAATGATCATGAACATGTTAACGGCTTTAACAAGATGAATGTTGCTTGTTTTATGAGTATGAGCAGCATGTATGTGTTGAATGAAATGTATTCCTTTCGTTGTAGATTGCATTATGCACCTGTAAATATTTTTATGTTCAATGAATTTTTAAATTACGTTATGGGGCTTAGATTGTTGGATTGGTGATGGCCTCAATGACCAGATTTGCTCGAGACTTCTGTTAACATGTTCAATTTCCTTTTGCAACTCTCCTTTCCACAACTTACGGGATGCGGAAACATCCCTCTGTAAATTCGGTTCCCCGCATATTTCCTTCTGCAACTCTCCTTTCCACAACTTGTGAGATATGGGATGCGGCTTCACAAATCTCTATTTCTGCAACAGTCTATTCTGCATGCGGGATGAGGGATGAACGATGCGAGCTGCGGGATTGCAATTTCCATATTTCCATAAATTTGTGCAGACTGTTTTTGACAATCTCTAGTAATTTTGGGCAGGCACTAATTTTTATCTTGGGCAGACTGATAAATTTGTGCAGACTATTTTTTATAGTCTCTAGCATTTCTGGGCAGGCCCTAACTTCATCTTGGGTAGAGAGATTGTTTTTGAGCATCTTGAATCATTTCTGGGCAAATCTGGAAATGTGGTTTACTAGGGTTTGAAAACATAAGTTTGTTTTGCTGAGAAATCTTTTGCATCTGTAAACTGTGGTCAAAATCCAGATTTGGATTTGAGGAACTTTTTGAAGAATTTCTTAAGCCATTAATGCTTTTGGGGTTTTTGTCCTTATTGTGTCCATATGTGTGCTGATGTGATGAATATGTTTTTACTCTAGTGCTAATCTATTTATATTTATCTGCAAATTTTTAAAGTTTATACTAATGCTGAAAATTCAATAAATAAATAAAAGGACCAAAACAAAGAAAACTTTAACAAAAAAAAGTTTTAACTAATTAAAGACCACTTTAAATATTTATATCCCAAAAAAATCTTTAACTAATTAAAAACAACTTTAAATATTTCTCCAAAACAAAGAGACGATTTTATCGTTTTTGCTTAGCCATTTTAAAATACATGGAAAGATCGAAACCAAGGAGATTTTTGAAAAGATGGTAAAATACAAATCATCGATTAAGTTGCAATTGCAACTGCAATAGGTGGACATGTTTATATTATTGTTCAAAATGTAAATTGTTTAATAATTTTTAACGTGTAACCTATGAGGAAGACTCTATGGGCGGATGATTCAACTGAAGTAATGTTTTGATATCTCAATTTTAAATCTTTCTTAAAGAGACGTTTTAATTATATGAAAACAGTAGCCAATACTTGAACTTGATAAAAACACTCTAATCCTTATTAGAAAGTTAAGGCAAGGTTCGTGCAAGAAGAAAAGGAATCTTAGAAAGTTAAGGCAAGGTAAGTCATATATAAAATTACGAACCAGAAGCCATGGCATATCTCACATATAATGGATAATGGCATATTCATATAGACCAATCTGAGTATGACATATAATACACAACAGCTTGAATAATTCATATATAATCTACAGATGGAACAAAAATAAGAGAGGTGCGCTCTATTTGGAAATCTCTTGGCAACAAGTCTTTATGAAACTGTGTATGGCATCCAACAGCTCTTGTGTTTTCTCTGTAAAAACGTTGGTGTCGGTGGTATCAAGATGAAAACAATGCCCGGCATTCTCAGTTTTGAATATCTCCACACTCTTCCCCTCAATCTTCATGGCTTCGCAATACTCGAACTGCCTGTCACGCAACATATCGTAGCCTGCTATCGCCACCAGCAAGGGAGGGAGTTTCATATTTTGGAGATTTGGGGCCAACGCCCCCAATGGATTGCAGAGGGGATGGTCTTTAGTGCTGCCCTCTGGCATTGCAATCCTGAAAAATTTGTCCATCATTTCGGTGCTGAGCATAGCCATGTCTGGAGGAGTTTCGATCTCTGATCTGCTCCTCTTTCTTTCAGAAATCCCGGATGTATCAGAACGCCCCCGCAGAGCCCGAGGGGATGTAAACGCTCCATAGCTGGAGCTGCACGAATGGCCACCTCGTGCACCAGGTTTCCTCCTGCGCTTTCTCCTATCAGAATACACCGCGTGAAATCTCCGTGAAGACTGAGCCACGGATCTTCCCAGTCCCCGCGTGCCAAACGGTCAAGCCATTCAAGAGACTCCATCGCGTCTTCGCATGCTGCAGGAAGAGGGTGTTCGGGCGCTAGCCTGTAATCTACCGAAACACACATTACCCTGCACTGCTTCACAAGCCGAGAGAGAAATACGTTTAAACATATCCAATCTGCACTTCCAAGACAAAAGCCTCCACCATGGAAATGAAGCAGAATGGGATATTTCTCCACTTGGGTCACATCTGGCAAGGATTCAGGCAAATAAATGCGAGCCCAGATGCCCGTATGAGGATCGATCTCCACATCTCTGGTTGCAACTCCATCCACAAATGACTGAGAAGCAGTCACAGGTGTAGTAAAAAAGCTTAGGGGACGCTCGATTGAACCGTCGCTGTAGATCCGAATTAAACCAGGAATTTCGTCAATGATTTGCTTACTCATTTTTCTAATATATAGTCTATAGTCTATAATCCTCCCTGCCTGCCTTCTCGCGATATTGAAGCTCCCAGGTTTTGTTGGTTGGATGATCTTCCCCTTCTGATATGTATATACTGCATAAATATATCTATCAAGAAGACGTATAGTGCAAAAATATATCTATCAAGAAGACGTGGCGGTACGGCAAGAGGCAACCAGGTCGCACGCCATGCCCTTCTGATATGTATATACTGCATAAATATATCTATCAAGAAGACGTATAGTGCAGAAATATATCTATCAAGAAGACGTGGGCGGTACGACAAGAGGCAACCAGGTCGCACGCCATGCAGTATTTTTCAGTATTTATGTTTTTATTCAATTTGGGAAGGCCGCCGTCTCTTAAGACTTTGAAGTCTTGATTGCGTTCTCTTCGATTCGATTTCTCCCGGAAGGTTCAAGGGACCAACCTTCTATAATTTTAGGTCTTGGTCGCCACTCGTGTTCTTGTGGATTAGATTTATCTATTTAATATGTAATAAAAAAACCCAAGATAGCACGCAAGATGTCTTAAATTTGATTTAAAACCCCAAAAAATTTGAAATATGTGGCAAGCTTTTATTCGTGAGAGAGACGACGAATTTAAACAGTGTTTTCAAACAGAACTTTATATAGAAAAACGCTTACGGCTTAAAAACTAGCAAGTGTACCTAGAGGTGCAATAAAAGAACCCCGTGTTGTAACACCATTTTGATGCAGGCTTACACTTCTATCTGCATATAAATACCCACTCTGTTTCAGCATTGATGCCAATCAGAGATCGAATATCTTCATACACTTAAAATTTAAAATCTCATTCACTTAGAGAACTCAAATACCCTACTGAAATTATATTACACAACAAAAACTTTGAAAGTCCAGCAGAAAACCAAACCTACAACAAAAACACAACTCTACTACACGAATTAAACTCTGTTACAAAAATTAATACTCTCTCCAAAATAGATAACCATAGATATCTGAAAAAACTGTGAGAATATTGATATTCTGCATTGATTAACCTAACCTACAACATCACGTTGTCACTATCTTAACCAAGAAGAAATCGTAGCAAAATGGTAAACTGGTTGATCGGAAGGCATGCCACACATATTAAACTGTTAAGAGTGAACGGAGTATTCGATCATCTGTTAGCATATATGCGGGAAGGACGGAAGGGGCTAATAAGGATGTAAAGATAGGAAAATCACAAGTAGTAGTTTTCCCACTACAGTCCTCTTTGTTGACTGTGTGAAAGCAAGGGTAATCAGCGATATTTTGTCCCCTGAGACTGTAAGTTGGTGTTCTTACTGATCGTTGTTGAGGTAAGGTCTTGGTGACAGTAAGTTTTGTTCAAGTAAAGGACCCGGTCATAACTTCTTATGAAGACAAACCATTTCAGGTTTATCGGGCCTATCTTCAGCTTCAGGCAGCTGAGGTAATTGAAGCGTCTGATGTAAAATGTTGGTTCAAAAACAAATAACCGAAGGACTTTGAAGTGAAACCTAGGGTTCATACTAGAATTAGCCCTATAAAATGTTCATGCAAATGAAAATACATAGCCAAAGCTAACAGAGGCCTTTTTTGTATGGTTCATTAGCATTGACAAATTGCCGATTCCTACCTTAGCTGCTCCCGTACTGCTAGGGATAATGTTGAATCCAGCTCCTCTGCCACCTCGTCAGTCCTTGTTTGATGGTCCATCAACTGTCTTATAAGTTGATGTATACATCGAAATAGAAATCAATGCAAGTTACAGATGCTTTGAAAGTTTAAACAATAAAATACAAGGCCATAATACTATATTAAAGGAGAGAGTAGATAAGAGTTTTGTTCATATAGATCGTAAATGTACCTGTGAGGGAGTGGACGGTCGTCATGAGACCTTCAACAATACCAAACTTGTCATTGATCACCTGACAGAAAAACAAACATATAAGTTCTTACCAACAAGATGTGACTATTCTCAAGTAAATACACCTCAACAATTAAAACAGTAATAACTCTTAGAAACTAAATTATTGCAAACCTTTGCCAAAGGTGCCAAGCAGTTAGTAGTACAGCTTGCATTTGAAACAATATCCAAATCAGCTTTATATTGGTGCTCGTTTACCCCAACAACAAACATAGGAGCATCTTTGTTGGGAGCTGAGATAACTACTTTTTTTAGTACCTCCCTTTAAAAGATCAACAAAGCAAACTTATCATATGGAGTTTAAATTAGTGGTCGGGAATTCTTAGAACTAAATGTGTCAACAGCCACTTATGCACTAAATTTTTTTTATACATTGAATTATCCTACAAAGAGGCTATGGACATTTTTATAATCACATTTTCATTCTTATTCCAATAATTACAACTATGGAACGATATAAAGCAACCTTTCATGATAAATGCTCTGTTTAGTTTGGGAGAAGTTTCAAGTTTTAGGACGACTTGGGTATACAAATAACAGCCAAGAATGTCGATTTTATAGATTCAGACAAAGGTAAAGCAGTCATGCTAACTCTCCTTGCTTATGTAGAGATTTGCTCGTGTAGGAAGAGGGGATGACTCACTTGATAGTCATGGTTATAGTTTATGTTTTAATTCTAAATTGGAAGAGGACAAAATTAGATTCTTAATTCAGGAATTTTTGTTGTTTTCCACACCCTTTCCACCTGCCAACTCCTCCCACAGTGCTCCTCTTCGATCCCTTCACCGTCCCTACCTCCTTCCTACGTGGGCACCTCCTACCTTTCCCTAGTCTCCCTACCATTCTCCTTCTACGCACGCAGGCCACTGCCTAGCTGCCCAAGGGAGCCCACGTGAGCCTGGGTTGCATGCACACCACCTATGGGCAAGCATGCAACCAGGTGACCAGTGCCTGTTCTTCCAAAACAGGCTAGCCCTCACCGACGCGAGATGAGTTTACTATTAAGTTCGAGAGTGACTTCCCACTAGTTTCGTGGCTTTAAACTAACACAACAGCGAATTCACCCTTAATGCAAAGGCAAGGGTAAAGGGCAAAGCGCTAGTAAAAGATTAAGTTTCTAAATATCCCAGCATCCCTAGCAGCAGGAGCACAACTACTTGCAGATGCATACGCAGTTCTTGGTCCGCGGCATACCTTTTATATAGAGAGCTAGTAACAAAGGTGAAGGCTGCATAGAAGCACGCAGGGGCTTCACCAATTGAAGTTGATCCGACAGAAGCAAAGTTAAAGCCAGAAGCAAAGGTAAAGCCCTCACCGGTGCAGGGTCTATCTCCAACCCATTCTATGCTCATAGACCATCACGAGGCTTGGTGAACTGGTGAAGATGCTAGTTGTGCAGGTCATAGAGGCAACAATGCCTTGAATTACAGCAGCGAGCCGAAGAAATTGTTGTTGTAGGCGTACAGCATCTCCAGATTCACAAGACGAGAAATGTTTGCCAGGATCGCGCGGCTAATCCTACTGCATGCGACCTGGCACAAAAACCATACCCGCTTTATGTGAGGTGATTTGCACTTTTCTCATCAATTTTGTGTGGTTACATCAATTCATTTTGCATGCGGCCTAGCACAAAAACCATACCCACTTTCTGTGAGGTGATTTGTAGTTTTCTCATCATGTTTCAATAATTACGGTTTTCATGCTGAAGAAAAGGGAAATGATGTGGGATGCTGAATTTGTTGAGCATCGGACTGAGATTCATAAGGCTAGAGAGGCCTAATAATGTCTAGGGGAGGCCTGATAATGTCTCGGGAGGAATGGGGAGGAATGTGAATCATTATACGGGTAATGATTAGTGTCGTCTGTATTACTAATAAAGGTGGTGTAATCAATACGATGGAATAAAAGGTTAATAGTAGTGTACTAGTTGTTTGATGTGCATACCAGATCTTTTTATATGGATCAAATTACTTAATCTAATCATATTATTAGGGATTGGGATCCTACTCTCTGGCCAGGGAATAACAATTTTTAAAACCGATTTAATGTCCATCGCCCCGCACTCACGTCCGCCTGCATCCCCCCATTCCCAATTTTACCCATTCGCTTTTACTATAGTACCTCGAGGGACACAGAAAGATAGCCTACCGGGGGACAAAGAAAAGAAGAAGGGACCTGGTGGACAAACTCTCTAGCATTGACAAGAACTACCATGAAGGAAAAACAGGATATCAGCCTTTCAAACCTTAGCTTGGAACTCCTTCGTTCCATTCGAAAGCCAAGTTTGGGGCAACATGCTTCTCTTTTGACTGTTGCCACCCTGCGGCACCACCAATTCAAGTAGCACCAACAGTAGCAGAGGTAACAACTATAGCTTATTCAGGTGCATCAGTCAATCTTGCAACGCAAGAGGTAACAATCGCACCTTATTCAGGTGCATCAGTCAATCTGGCAACGCAAAAATGAGATAGTTCCAGCAGTCAATTTGGCAATGCAAAATGAGAAGCTCCAACTCTAGATTGATGGTGGATTGATGGTGATGGGACGTTCCAACTCTGGATTGATGGTGACGAGACATGTGCCATTGTGCACCTAACCTGATCAACGATGGAGATTATCCGAATCGTCGGAAGAAAATATCGACGAATGAAAAAAAAAGCATTAACTTCGGGGAGTAGACTCCCACTTGTTGAAACGCCTTACGGCGTAATTATATATATATATATATATATATATATATATAGAGAGAGAGAGAGAGAGAGAGAGAGAGAGAGCTAATTGAATCAGTGCAGGCTTGAAGAATATGCATGCGTTGACTGGATTATAAAATATTATTTGCTAATTGAATCCAGTGCAGTGCAGGTTTGAAGAATCTGAATGCGTTTGCATTTACTGGATTGTAAAATATTTTTTTCACATAATTTTTACATATGTGTATCTATTTATAAAATATGGCTAGTAGTAGAGTAATAAATGCTAGGGTTGTAGCATTGTGAATTGTTATAACTCTATTACATGTAAAATATTTTTAGTTATCAAATATATTGTTAAATAGTTATATATGTATGTTTATATTTTAGTTCTATTGTGAGTTAAAATTTTGTAAAATAAGTTTATAAATGTGCATTTCTATTTGGTAGTTATAGTGTTACAAGAATTTAAAATATAAGTTGTTTAATTAGGGGACAATTTTTCTCCTATTTCCAGCTAGTTTTTATTAATTTTCAGTTATGATACTTCAAGGAATTTTCAAAATGTGCAAAAAAATTGCTAGATTGTACAGAGTGGGTGTTTGGGGTTTTTATGTCAAGTGATTTCATTTCTGTACTTAAAATCATCCAAGAAACAACAAAAAATACAAGATTTTGCGAATTAAAGAAAACCAACATCAAAGAAGAAGTAAAGTTCCATATCATGTCACTTCACATACACCATTCCATTTCAACCAAATATTCCTTCTAGAAGCCATATTATTCACTATATCATGGTATGCCCATACATTTCTTCCTTCCAAGCTCAACAATCAATGCATGTTTAAGTATAAGCTTTCATTTTTTATGTAGTCAAAATTAAATTATTTATGTTACTATGACTACCAAATCATGACTTCAACTTATTTTTTCCTTAATGAATTTTCCATACTTTCATGCTCTACCCATCCCTAACTCATGCAATAATGTTGCTTGGCTCACTTACAATGATGGGATACCTTGTGTTCTTCATTCCATTTTTCAAATAAAATTTGACGGAAAAAACTTGTCTCAAACGCTAACAGACCATGGAGTGCTTGAAAACCAGCTTCTTGGAGGGAATTCCTTAGGAATAATAATTTGTGAGTGTGAAAACCCTTTAGGCGCAATCAAACAAGTCTTGTTTGAAAATCAGCTTGCTAGCAAACAAGATTTGCAAATAACGAAAGTGAAATCAAAATACCATCTGAATTCCATTGATCCTTATGTCACAAATTTCCAATCTTTATTGATCCATCAAGAAGATCCAAATCTCTATCTACATATCATCAAGTTCCAATTTCTAGATCTTAGTTTACAATTAGCTACTAGTACTACATGATCTAGGTTCTATTCACTCAGCTCAATTCAACCAGCATAATGGACCAACTCATCTTTCTTTCCTCTCAAGATGTCATGTACTTGTTGAAGATCTTATGGACTTCTCAAGTAGCTGCAAATATGTTTATTTTCTAATATTTGATCAATAATTCCTTGAATCCTAGAAGAATTGTATTTGAAAAATTACCTAAGGGTTGGTGCAAGATAATGCTAGTCACTTATGACGCGTTCGTTGCAGGGTGATTCCATGAAGATGGGTAACACTTTTTGGGCCAAATTTGGCGATGAAAACCTGATTTTTTACTCATGTGCTAGATAGAAGCCCTCAAAACGCATATATGCCATGTGAATTTTGACTTGCAGTA
>LPNX010964345.1:7131-47848 GCA_001517045.1 Pseudotsuga menziesii
ACTAAATGACATCGGAATATTTAAAAAAATATCACTCGGAATCCAACATAATATTCTACAATTTGTTTTTTTAACACAATTCGAAATTCACATGGCATATATGCGTTTTGTGGGCTTCTATCTAGCACATGAGTAAAAATCAGGTTTTCATCGCCAAATTTGGCCAAAAAGTGTTACCCACCTTCATGGAATCACCCGAGAGGAAGGCACAAGAATTTTTATCTCGTAGTTTAAATGCAACATATGGAATTCACCAAACTCAAGAGTGAGTTGGAGAATTAGGAATCCAAGGTATAATAAGTTGATGTAAAGGAATGGTATGCATAAGTGTAGGTGAACCAGAGGCATGCACAGGAAGTTTCATCCCTTAAGGACCAATTTGAGAAGCTAGAGAAGCAACAAAGATACATTTGGGATCTTCTAAAGAAGCTTCAGATAAATCCTAACAATTCAGGGTTTTAGGAATGGTCTTTACCAGACACTAAAATGTGCTTATTGTTGCATAGATCCGATGAGTGCATTCTTTACCAATGTTGTTTTGCATGATTCATCAAATGTTAAATTCTTAAGTGTGAAACACCAAATTTTGTAAACAAATGATATTAATAGTCTTCTAGTATGGAAAGTCTTGATGGATGTATTCCTGTCAAAATTTATGTGACATGGGTCCTTGTGTATGTTTTTGGAATTTTGTGACAATGAATTCTGATAGGATTTTAAATATATGTAATTTTTGTTATTGTAATCAACAACTACTTAGAACATAATACAAATTATTAATGCAAACATATTTGTGTATGGAAGTTTACATATAAGTTTTATGACTATATATTTTCTTAGTCATTATTGTTTTGAATATTTTGTCCTTGAATTCACAATCCTCGATACCTTTCTGAACTCAAGGATGCTCATACTTAATTCTGAAAATTAGCAAGATATGTAGAAATTCGTTGCTACTTGTGAACTATTATTAATTGTGGAACTTTTCATACCCATTTTTGGGAATATGAATTACTTTGAAGAGGTACAATTCCACCTTTCTTACTAGTTTCACTTACCACATTGTATGGAATATTTCTTTATGACTGTCCTTTTGATAATTGATAGTTTTGTGCTGTGTGTCATTGAACCATCATAGACATAACATCTTATGGCACATAAGTACTTTGAAATATGCCCATAATATTCACATCCTAATCATTTCACCATATTTTTAGACCTCTTTCTATAATGATTTTCACATTGCAATCCTTTGTGCCCAAATTTATTAGAGGAAAAACAAGAACCAAGAAAATAATGTTTGTACCTGATTATGTGTTTCCTCCTCTTGTCCTTACTTTTGGAAAATATTGGGTAATTATGATTTTGTCCCATGCTAGAATATTTTGTGCAAGTTATGTATACTTCAATCTTCTCTTCATATAAATTGGAGCTTTCTCTCAAAATGGTATGATTTTTGTTAAACCCAAGACTAGTATTCTCATGTGGTGATCTTTGACAACTAAGGATATTATCTAACATCATGGAACCTTTATCAAATTTGACTTTGTCTCTAACTAGAAAACTATCTTATTGAATTCTTCCTTCAATGAAAGGATCTCAAGCTCTTACTTTTGACAAATTTCCTGTTTCTCTTGAAGTTGACTTGTTAGTATTTTTTTAATTTTTTCTTTCCTCCTCAACTTGACTTCTTCCTTCGACAATAGTTTTTATAGTCTCTTCATGGTATTCATGCTTTTCCCGTATTGACTCTTCTAGTATATTCTAGTGATGCATTTTTCTTTTTGAGATTTTTAAATTCATTTAGACAACACTCTAATTGTTTCTCAATATTATCCTTGCCATCCTTGTCTTTTGATTCTTGAAGAAAAATTGACCATTTTGTGATTGCTTGATGATTTTCCTCTCTTGATTATCACTTGTCTCCTTAGAGGTTTCTTCCTTTTTTGGTTTCTCTTATTTTTTATTATTTTCATTATATTTATATGTGGTCACACGTAGAGGTCCCTTTGTGTAAATATTTTGTAGCTTATTCTAGAGCTCTTTAGTTGTCTTACACTTTTCCACTCTATTCCTTTATGAATATGGTAACCAACTCAAAATTGCATTAATCACCTCTTCATTTTCCTTCTATAACTTTATTTCAACTTCCTTAATTAGTGGGGTACTTGGAATTTTATAACCATATTTTATTTCCTGCCAAGCATCAATTACAAGTGATTGAAAACATGCTTCCATTATTATACTCCAAAACAAGTAGTTTATTCCATTGACTAAAGGGGATTTGTCTGTACTTAAACTGAATTCCTCATAGGTAATGCATGTGCAATGATATGAGTTGCACAATGATCTACCTTCCAGTTGTTATACCGAATTTTAAGGAACCTTCTCTAATACCAATTGTTAGCCCTTAATCGATAATAAGAGGGGGGGGTGAAATAGTATCAAATGTAAATTGTACACTTTATCTACTTTTTCACTTTATGGATCACACACCAATACCAAAACAATTAACAATAAGAGAACATTGTGAGCAAAGAATTTATAAGAAAACTTTATGTATATATATGTATAGACTATCTTATTACATAGGTTATTGGGAGACACCAATCTCCAATCGTGTGAGTGCCTACTCACAGAATTTGTAGACACCAAACTGACAAGGACACCAATGCTTTGTGCAAGTACCAACCTGCTGGTTACACGCACCAACCTGTGAGGGAACCAATCCTCTGCACAAGCACCAGATTGTTTTTTATAGGCACCAACCTATGAGGAAGAAAATCCTCTGCATAGGCATCAACTTGTTGTTTACAGGAACCAACCCGTGAGGACACCATCCTTTGCACAAGCACCGATTTGATGTTTAAAGGAACCAACATATGAGGATGTTAATCCTCAGTCCTTACCCTTTTCTACCTCCCTTGAATAGATATGGATTCAATAACGTTATACTAGAGTTCTTGATCCATACACTCTATTCTTGCACACCCTCTCTAGCACTAGTTTTGTGCACAGTACTTACAAACTTGAATTTATTCTATACTTGCACAAATTCTTCTTTTATTCAACTATATTGAATATCCAATCCACATACTCTTGCACGCATGTTTGTGTCCTTTGATTTCCCAAATTGTGCACCTGAAAACATATTCTTCTATCTCTTTATTTTGCGTGCTTATTTTATGTGACTGTGACTTCGTATATAATTTAGTTATGTACTATCACACACTTCTTCCAATCAACAAGCCATTAATTTCATTTCACCCTAGACTACGCCTCACACACACTCCCTAGAAACACATCAATCCTTTTGTCATTTATAATCATCTATCATTAATGCTTATTTATAATCTAGTCCATGAGTGGGGCTTCTGCACATCAACGACAACCCTTCTTCCTTTATTCATGGTCAATTTTACCTAAATATTCAACTTGAGTCAACCACATCTCTTATTCTTTTGTCAGCTTGTAATATACACACTTTGATATGCTTACCGACTACACTAGATATTTTTTATAGGTACATTTTGATGGAAATTGCACAAATATTCCCTTTGACAATTATTTCTTATATACTTCTTCAAATTGGATTCTATACTTTATACTTCCCATTTGTAATCATTGACAACACTATGTTCAACAATAGACTAAACCTTTTCTCAACTACTATCATTGACAATTTAATTGCTTGAAAAACATCTCTTAAGGTGTACAAATGTTCCTAATCAATTTTTAAATGAAAATAAATAGATTGATTTTTACTATTACCTTCTGTATGCTTTTGTAATGATTTGGTTTTTCTTATGTTTCGCAAGAGAAACAAAAAATAATAGCAATTGTTATGTGCAATGATAAAAGTCAAATTTTATCTCTGATTTCCCAACATAGATATGACGTGGATAATGGCGGGTAACAGACAAAGGAAACAATTTCTTTTGAACTTTTTTTGGAAATTATAGGGCTACAATGACTTTATAGTATTATTTTACATCATTGACAAGGAAGTCCAAGGGCATAGATTGAGTTGGTCTTGACAAATATATAGTATCTTGTAATTTTTTGTATGGACAAAGGCTACCAAAAAAAATCAATGTGAAAAAAAGAGATGGACTATAGCCCAGCTTGGTTTTGACCCATTCATCTGCTTAACATAAATTGTTATTTGCTCCATAACTGAAACTGATCTTCACAAAGGTTTTTTCCCATATTTTTGGCCTAAACAAAAATGTTATGTCATGTCTTTATTAAATCAATTATACTATTCAATAAAATTGAATGTTCTTCTTTTTTTATATCTTGATGTTCTTGCTTTTTAAACACCAACAACAATTTTAGTAACATATCTCAAAACCATTACTCCCCTGCATTAGCCTTGCAAGGACATTGCTAATCTATGGCTCTTGTTTATATATATATATATATATATATATAGTTCATTAAAATTTTCTATTAAGATATATATATAATGTTCATTAAAATTTTCTATTAAGATATAATTCAACACAATTCTAACATTTTCCACCACACTATTCCCAAGCATGTGAATACAAGTCATCTCGCTATTACTGTATAACTTATTAAAAAAAATATAGTATCAAAAAACAAAATTTTATTTTTTAAAATTAAAGTATTAGTTTTTAAATGGCAAGATGATACACAAGGTAAACCCTAGAAATTTTAGGGTAGAAGGCTATGTTAACTAACTCATCAATAATCCACTTAATAAGAGAAAATACATTATAGAGTGAGATTTAAACTCAAATAGAGAAGGTAACAACTTTTTCTCACAAGTACTCAAGTTACTTAAATGAACAATACCCACTTTCTCAATCCAAATGATTAATGTTGATCAATACCAATACAGACTTTATAAATCCAAAGTATTAGTTTTGATAGAAGAGAAAACCTAAACTACTTGTGGTAAGCTCCCACCCATCTACCACTATACCACCACCCAATTGATATTACTCTTACAATTGATATTACTCTTACATTGTTGAATTTATGCACACATTAATTATATACCATGTACCTTTATCCCAAGGGGTTAGCTTAATCAATGGTTGGAAATGCTGATAGGTATTCAACTAGTTTCATGTTATCAACAAGTACCCAAGTCAAATCCCTCTTAAAAAAACTACACAATGTACATTGAAAATCAAATCTAATATAATTGTAATAAATTCTCACACATATATTACTTTTTTCAATTTATATAAACACAACAATATATTATATATATTTTTAATTGAAGTAATTAGCTTAATCAATTTTCATCAATATAATTAGATATTTTGTTAATATTTTTATTGATAAATACTTAAATTAAATCATTTTAAATAAAGTACACTAATTTACATCAACGATACTTGATAGTATAAATATATATTCATTTAGTTATTTCTTTTTAATACATATAAATATATATTCATTTAGTTATTTATTTTTAATACATAACTTATGTATAAAACTACATTTTATCTCTCACATTGTCATGCATTAAAGTCCAAGCCTTTGATAGCATCCTTTTGAATTTAATTTGCAAATTAAAATTCATCCACTAAATGATTGTTTAGCCTACATAAAAGAAAATGACATTCATATTCATGGTCCATAAGAGAATGGGACAAATTGATAAGAACAATATCAAATACTAGTATGTGGTCCCTTGAGTATTCCAAAAGTATGTGGTCCCTTTAGTATTCCAAAAACAATGATAGAGAATCATAGAATATCACATATATCTTGGATCAAATTTGAATGACAAGGACTCTAAGGAGCATGGAACCAATGGCTTCCTTTCCTTGTTCTAACCACTTTCTTCAAGCCGCCCTTACTCGTATTGCTTTTTGCACCACCCACGCAAAGTGCATGGCCCCCCAAAAATTCATTTAAGTCCAGATTATTCCACCATTGATTCCGAGTCTTCTATCAAAGGTTCAACTTGCCCTCCGTGATTTAACTACCTTTCTAAATCATCAATTTCAATCCTCATCAGCTCACCCAACGAACCCCGTTTTCATTGCAAAGTTTAACTTTTCCCATAGTGGTTTATTCACCAACTTCGCTATCAACTTTCCATACAGTAGTTTATTCACCTACTTATTTAAAAAAACATATTGAAATTTCAACGGGATTTTGGTTCTATATGTAAGGTTATCAAGTGCAATCTATTAAAAAAAAAACATATTGAAATTTCAATGGGAATTTGGTTCTATATTTAAGGTTATGAAGTGCAATCTATTTTAATGTGGTGTGCATTTTTAAGTGACACGATGCTATGCAAAGGTTTACAGTCAACTTAAGTTTCAAGTAAATTGAAAAAATATTTACTTTAGAAAACTGGAAACCTTTTGGATCTTGATTATTAAGTCAATAAGTTAATCCATATTTAATTTTATAAACTATATTTTTAATAATGTGAAGTCAATAGGTTTATACATATGTAAGTTTTAAGTAATTGCGTTGAGAGGCGCTCTACAGCTGAGTATCGGGGAGATCTTGTAACTTTACATAACGTTACAAAATAATAAAAAATAAAAATTTAATTATCTGCTAAAATAAATGTTGTTGGCCAAAAAACAATCTAATATGAGGGAGATCTTGTAAGGTTTGTTGAGTAACTTTTGTTACTATCAAAATAATAAAAAATAAAATTTTAATTATTAGCCAAAATAAATGTCGGTAAAAAAAACCTAAAATGAGGGAGATCTTGTAACTTTTGTTACTTACAAAATAATAATAAAAAATTAATTAATTATCACCCAAAATAAATGTCGGCTAGAAAAACAACCTAATATGGGGGAGATGTTGTAATGCTCCTACCTACCAAAACAATAAAAAAGTATAAAATCAATTATCTGCAAAAAAAAAAAAATGAGTCAGAAAAAAAAAACACTTTATGGGGAAGATGTTGTAATGTTTCTACCAAACAAAATAATAAAAAATAAAAAAATTGAATTATCACTAAAAAAATGTTGGTCTTGCACATGGTTTTAAAACCATGTGCAAGGCCTTCTAAACAACCCATTGTTATATTGTACATGGTTTAGGAGGGCCTTCCACATGGTTTTAAAATAATGTGCAATGCCCCTGGTTTTATTGTACATGGTTTAGGAGGGCCTTGCAAATGGTTTTAAGACCATGTGCAAGGCCTCCTAAACAACCCATAGTTTTAGGAAGGCCTTGCATATGATTTTAAAACCATGTATGGGTAGATGTTGTATGTTTGTTCCTAACAAAATAAAAAATAATAAAAAATATTATATGTCGGCCATAAATAATATTAAACATTAATAATAAAAATACGATATGTGGACCTTAAATAAAAATATGTGTCTTTTGGTTTGAATCAAATCAATGGTTATATATAAGACACTCCAAATTTGATAGCTCATTGAGTGCAATACCTAAAAAGAAGTTTGCACCTGGAGAAATTGATCCCTCTCAGTGCTTGATAGAGCCTACTAGGATCTAGGCTGGTTTTATAAAATATATTTCTCATAACTTGATATTTACGATAGGATAGAAAGGAGTTTATATTATGATGTTAGGATATAAATACTAGATAAATTTAGAAAAATAGTTATTTTTTAAAAATTTATATAAAAATAACAGAGATTCATTTGAAAAAGGATTTATCAAGTTTCGAGAAAGATCAAATCTCTCTCTCTTTAGAATGAAAATGTTGAAGAAGTGCATAATGTAATGTTTATAGTTTTAACGTATCTAGTTTTTGTATATATATATATATATATATATATATATATATATATATATATATATATGTCGTTCTAAATATTTTAAATCAGCTCTAGGATGAGCAGAAAAAGAATTACACATCTCTCCCTACTGGAGTATAGAATCTGCCTTTTTGGTGCAGTAAATTTGTTGTTATATTAAAAATAGTACATTTCTTGAAAAAACTCTACCAAATTTCTTTGTTATTATGTGGCTTTTGAAAAAATTCAATAAAATACTATGGTCCTTCAAAGCTTGGAATGTAACTCAAAAGAAATCCTTATCCTTTAAAGCTTAGAATCTAACTCAAAAGAAATTCTTATTATTATACCAAGTGTAAATGCCAAGTTAAGAAACGCCTCAACAAGGAGATATTCGTTAGAACATCATATCCGAGCCAAAAATGAAAGCACGTTATGAATCAAAAGAACTATGTATTATGAGATTAGAGGGAATTTGGAAGATTGATACCGATCCAATCTTAGGGCTAAAGGAATTTTAAAGTATGACATTGATTGATTATTGCTAGTTATAAGTGAATTTGGTAGGAAGTTTGTATTATAAGATTGGATATAAATCTTAAATGAATTTAATAAAATGAATACCCTTTAAAATTTGATATTTAAGGTGAAGAAAGTTTGTATTAGAAAAGTTAGATACTATTTAAATAAAAAGAACTTTATATTATAGTTTCAAGAATCATAATATATTTAGAAAAATATATTTGCATGTGTGTTAAAAAAAATCTATATCATAAAGTTTGCCAAAATATACACCCAAAAACTTGACATATGTATCAAAGGAAATCCATATTACAAAGTTTGGTGTGGAAAAGTAAAACATCTAAATATACAAACATCTATATTATGAAGTAAAAGGAAGTTTGTATTATAAAGTTATATACCATTTAAATCAGAAGAACTAATTTGAACTTCAAGCATCATAACACATTTACAACAATATATAGTCAAAAACTTATATATGTGCTAAAGGAAATCCATATTATAAAGTTTGGCAACTCAAACACTTGGCATATATATCAAAGAAAATCCACTGGGGCAAAGTAAAACATCTAAATATAAGAAAATCAATATTACGAAGTGGCTTTATAATTGTTATATATTGAATTTGGTAAAATAGATATTTTTCAAAACTCATATAAATCAAAGCAAGACTATAATACATTCTTACATTAACATCCTCTTTGCTTAACTTTTTTTTATGTAAGATATTTGTAAAGATTTATTTGACTAGATAGAAAAACAAATTTGTGAGAGATTAAACATTTTTTCATTAAGTGCATCGAAGTGCTTTACAACCAAGTATTAAATATTGTAATATTAAAAAAAAAAAAGTTATAATACTTACTTTACTTAATTATAATATTAAATTCCTCTAAAATCTGAATACTTTAATATTAAATCCCTGTACAGTTTGAATACTTGATAAATCTAATTTAAAATAGATCTATAATAATCTTATATCCATCCCAACACTATAAGTGAAAGTTTTTTTTGTGATTATCATCACATAAATCCAAACCATTTAATAAAAAAAAAACAAAAAAAAACTCTTTTGAAAATAAATAAATAGTTAAATATAAAACCGGATTGACAAAGTGGTAATTAAATAATCCATCATTTCATCGTCTCCTCAATCCAAATGTGCGCAATCACAAACTCTTGACACGAGGCGACTGTCTTTTTATTCTTTATCTAACCCACAATGTAACATCGAAGTTTGGCGTATCGTATCATTGTACACAGAATCTTACAGTATAATATCCTTCCTCCCATCTTATTTTTCAACTTGTTGGGGTCTCAGCATTCACCCTCTGTGGCAGATTTTCAGTGCTCTAGCATTTGATTCAGAGTCTTTTTACTGTTTGCAACAGGCTCTGATCAATCTGGCAAAGGTCGGCTTCCTTGTAATCTCGTCCAGAATGTGCCAGTTGACTCGTTTGCTACAGAGAGTTTCTGATATCCATTCCTCCAAGCCGCCATCAGCATTTATCAAGTTGAAGAAGAATGAAAAGATAAGACAGAGTTCAGTGACTAAAAAGAAGGATGTTGTCCCCAAGGGATCCCTTCCTGTGTATGTAGGGAAGGATATTCTTATCAGATTTGTGATAGATGCCAGAGTTCTCAACCATCCTCTATTTGCAGAGTTACTAGAGGCCTCTGTTGAGGAATTTGGATACGGGTATAAGGGAGCTATCAGAATTCCCTGTGATGTCTTCTTGTTTGAGGGGATTCTCAAACTCATTAACAGCAGACGTCCATTAACAGCATCAGTTTGTCATGAATGACTTTGCGAATCTGTTACTTATATTATTTTGGAGTTTGTAGTTCCATATGATGAATAGTTTACAGTTTACAAGCATAAATTATGATATATCTTCAGTTATTTAAGCCATATACGGTGGTCTTTTGATGGCAGAACTAAAATTCCAGGGCGTGATTCTGTCTTTAAATGCCTTCAAAAGGTGTTCTAGCTATGATGTAATGATAAGGTAAATTGGTTAATCATTGAGAAAGAATAACAAATTCTAATTATACAACTGTACATCTCTTTATATGTTTTTTTAACATACTTCTCTCATTCTCCTACAAATCTATGACAGACAGATTTATGGTTGTACAGTGTATCCTCTTCCACCTCATATCACCACCTTATTGTTATATTTGACAAGTAATAAGTATCACGCAGAAATGTTGTTTGAGATTCAACTGCTAGCTTTGAGATCCAATTTGCAGCAAAGAGGTGTTTACATTTCATATAAGCATTATATATGTATATATATAATTATATAAAACTATACTTTTTGTTTTAGCACATGGAAATATATATATATATATATAATTCATACAAAGTATACATAATTTTATGTATGTATAGTTTTCTCTTTTCATTGATTTTACAAAAAAATTATTTGATCAATATATAATTTTATGCTTGTATTGTTTTCCTCTTCTCATAGATTTTAAAACCGAACAATTGATAAAAATATAGATTTACATATACTTTAATTTTCAAAATATGGAATTTCATTTACATAGTTTGTCTGAAGTTTATCTTCATCAACTATAAGAACATTTTACTATTTCAAATCCCTTCACATTATTATGTTTATGACTTTTTTAAAGTATTTTTTCTAACTTTAACATGTCAAACCAATTTCAACAAGCTTCTTTAATAGGGTAGGGTTAAATTTCTCAGTTACCACTTGATACTATAGACATAGCCTATGCAGAATCTATCACACTTATGACATTTGCCAATATTTTTAAGAAACACACACATATGGATAGTCATCACTGAACCAACAAGTAGGATTCATTTATAAGAGTGCCATATAAATTATTATTTTTTAATAGAAAAGGTTTCTTTCTCATACTCAAGTGCCTTAAAAGTTGAAAAAACCTCAATATCCATGTCTTATCCTTGCAAGATGAGCACAACTCATATATAGATTTTCAATCCTAACACATCGCCTAGGGCCCAGAACTAACCAATGGTCCACATCCACTACATTCAACCAACATTTGGACAAATCCCTAATGTAGCAACATCTGTGGGGATTCAACAATCCATGTCAACCATTTTTGTTGTTGTTGTTGTCACATGCCTATTTATTAGTTTTGTTGAGCATGAACTATCTTAGTGTGAAGGGTAGAGAAAGTGATAAGTGTGGAGTTAGGTAGAAAGCAAAGGGTGGAAGGAAGATTGTAGAGCAAGTGAGGATTGCAAAGCTAGGTAGAACGCAAAAGGAAAAGGGAAAAGAAAGAGAAGAAAGTATAGTTAGGTGGTGTGTCAAGCAAGTTTGAAGAACATTAGTAAAAAATAATCACACAATTAATGTCATGCATTTTGACCACCACATCACTAGTATATGATAGTGATGTAGGGTAGGGATAAATAAAAGGTTTCCAAAGAGAGGCTAATCCTACTCTACCTCCAATTCTACCTTGAATGTGTCATTTATGTTGTGGAATTATTTTTGACTAATCCATTGATATTCATGTGGGGTCATGAGGCACTTGTCAAAGTCACACACACCTTTCAACCTTATTCCATCGAAAGTGTGATACATGTCCCAAGAATGGCACAAAATTTGGAGGGACATGCAGACCCATCCATGTCAAGCTAACCCATGAGACATATGTAGATTGATGGGGCCATGTCACAAGAACCTCAACCATCATACAAAGTTGAAAACCATGTAGGAAAGATTAGGTTGATGCCTTGAGAACATACTCCATAGTGCATGAATATATATATTATCCTATATGCACATGGATTCAATTTGGATGGTTTTTTTTTTTTTAACAAGAACGGTTATGTTGCATTAAGCGGCATTCTGGCAAGCCAGAATCAGAAGGTTACAAATCTGAAGAAGGTTGGTGACCTCTAACAGTGCTGCCAACCTTCTTGTGAATGTCTTGGGAGACAAATCCCATCTGCATCTATAGATAATTCGAGAAAATGACAAAAAATGCTTACATGAGTAAATTCTCACAAACTGTGAGCAAAGTAGAAGACAGAAGCAAAGCATTAAACCGAGTGGGATGAAATTTGCCCCTTAAAGAAAGGATCCATCTTTTTCTGAGAACCTAAAGAAATGCTGGAGGCCGCCTCCTTTTCTCTACGCACTTTATTGGACTTTCACTCTCGGGTAAGGGGTGGAGACGGGACTGAAATGTCTTCAGGTTCAGAAGTTTCCATAGAGCCGCTAGAGGGGACTGAAACAGCTAGACCTACTGGGGCAGAGGGTTTAGGATCTGAAGCTCGAATTTCTCTCGCTGCTACTGATTCTGGGGGTGCGGGATCCGAAGGGCTTTCGTCTGCTGGAGGATCTTCCTTAACTGCTATTGCTTCTGGATCTAGGGCTTCATCTTTCTTCAGCGCATCAAAGCTGTTTTTATTTTCTAGAGTTGCCTCTGCTGAATGAGTGGCCTTCGGATCCTGGGCTAGTGGCTCCTTTTGCCTTGGCTGCCTTCGCCTGTTAGTTACTGGCTGAAAATCATTTTCATTGACTGGTCCCGCATCCTCAGAGGCTTTGGGGCAGCATTTTGCGAAATGACCGTAAGCATGGCACCGGAGGCACTTAAAAGGTATCTGCTCGTAGTCCAGCTCTTGGATATGGCACCATTCCCCTAGGGAGAGCTGAATGGCTTCTGGAAGTCGTTTCTCGAGATTAACTTCAACACAAATACGAGCGCAGGTAAATTGGTCCCCTTTCGGCTCCGCACTGTCCAGGAACCGCCCAAGCTTATTTCCAATGTCCTCCAGAGATCCTTGCCCCCAGAGATGTAAGGGAAGATGAGGCAGCCTAACCCAAACAGGGGCTGCTGTGATCTCAGCTCCGGGATTGAAATCAAGAGTCCAGGGGGCTAAGAACAACCCCCTTGACCCCATGAAATAGGGTCCAGATCTGAAAACTAGATCACGGTCCTCTTTCCTCGAGAAGCTGAAGACAAAAAAACCCCTACCTACTGCACATAGAGAAACGATTCCATGCATCAGCGGCTTCCAATGGTCTTCCATCCATGCCTCCACCGTTTTGGGGCTAGGCCATAACCCCGTAAACTTTTCGATGAGGGCCTTTTCTGCTAGAAGGAGGGCAAGATTGCAAGGCTCCTCTGGAGATATCTCCAGAGAAGGGATCTCCTCCATCTTCTTAACAAACTTAGACGAGAGAGAAGGATTGGCTTTAGGTCCTGCCGAACGAACTAATGCTTGGAAAGCTTCCAAATATTTTTCCATCTCTTTAATTGGATCTGGGGCCATCGTAGCAGCGGCGACCACCAGAAGACAAGAAGACGCAGCAGAACGAGCAAGTCGCAGAGGCAAGCCAAAACCTCTTCTCCAAAACGCATGCAAAGACAACGCCGATCCACGGCCCTTCAACCTCGGCGGCAGCAGAAGGAAGCGCAGGCTTATTTTTCTTAAGAAGAAAACCACTACACGGCCCTTTGAGTGATCAAGCGGGAGGTCGACGATCCGCGAGAACCAGGTGCTGCCGCTCCTCTGTTCAGCGGCGACCGTTGCAGCCCTTACGACGACGGATGCATGGCGTCCAGTCTCGGCCTCATTTAACCTCGATTAAGGGTTATCTCATGATTTGGATGGTTTTTTTTACCTCAAGCATAGAAGATTAATTGATTACATTTAAATAGTGAGGGTAATAGTTACTTTTGAATCCTCGCTTAAATGCCATAGGATCGATATGGCAGGGTATTTTGGCATCCGAATGAAGCAGTTTGTGTTAGAGGGATTTGGTCGTGATAGTAGTAGTGTGGTGAATTCCAACAAAAGAGTGAAGGTGCTAAGTATCATTGTTAGAAACGACCGCAAATTCTATGCTTGAAGTTTGTAGAATGGAAAACAAAGGAGGTATTCGAGTTAGAATACTTCTCAACAGATAGAGAAGAACAAATCGTAATGTCATTGTAGATGTTACACTAGAAATGTTAAGGGTGTTGTCTTCTAGGTTGTGCACAATGGAATAGGTCAAAGAAGAGGTACTTCACCATTGATAAATGATAAGAGTGTAGATGGAGGAGAAGTAGACACTGTGAGGGAAGAGCCAAAATATTAGTGTGCACTTTGGGATAGAATGATAAGAATGATGAAGTTTAGGAAAAACTTGTACTTGATAACCTTATGTATGGTATAAGCCAAAATCAAAAGAGTTGATTACTAGGATTGAGATAAATAAATTAACTTAGTTTGAGTACATTGAATATCTAAAAATAGAAAATTTTATATATACAAATTTCAAGGAAAACATTATAACATATAAACATTTCATCTTTAACTATAGGAGCATGAGGACTTTGTAATTTCTTTCTCTCTTCAAATCATATTTTCTCAACTAGAGACACAATTAAAGCCTAATATTATGAGAATATATTTCCCTACAAAACATAAATTCTTTTAACATGGCATAATGAAAATAAAAATAACACACAAAACCCAATTGAAATCTCATACACATGATTATGATGAAAAATCATTTCACCTCATCAATTCCATGTACATAACACAAATCTTATACATAACCTAACCATGAAATGGTAAATTCATTTTTTAATTTTGACTCAATCATGAATCACAATAATGTTAATATATTTTTAATGGAATTCCATTTACATTACACATAACTAATAGTTTATAAAAAAAAATACACATTATTCATAATTATGATTTAAATTTTTAATGAAATTTATTAAATCTAACATCCATTACATCATTCACTTCTAACCCATTACATCATTAGCTTTTAACTAAAATTGACCATACATTTTTTTTACTCAATCATGAATCATAATAATGTTAATATATTTTTAATGGAATTCCATTTACATTACACATAACTATTAACTTATAAAAAAATTACACATTATCCATAATTATGATTTAAATTTTTAATAGAATTTCATTCACATCACGTGAGTAATAATGGCTTATAGAAAAGTACACATTATCCATCATTATGATTTAAATTTTTAATGGAATTTTATTCACACCATATGAGTAATAGCTTATAAAAAAATTACACATTAACATAATTATGATTTAATTTTTTAATGGAATTTCATTCACATTACATATGAGTAATAGCTTATAAAAAATTACACATTATTTATAATTATGATTTAGAGAAGTAATACACCAAATAGAATTAACTACACAACAAAAATGCATACTTCATGGAAACGTATTTTTGTACACAATATATGGCGATTCATGAGGAATTGACACATATACCATTTTCCATCATGGAACTAATAACTTAAACACTATTGTACCTTATCCTAGAAAGACTATGATAAATGTTTATTTTAAGTTCAAAAATATTTACACAAATACCACGAGGAATTGACACATATACCATTAGACATCATGGAACTAATAACTTAAACACTATTATACCTTTTCGTAAAAAGACTATGATAAATGTTTATTTTAAGATAAAAAATATTTACACAAATACCACGGGGAATTGACACATATACCATGATGGTATATAGACATCATGGAACCAATAACTTAAACACTATTATACCTTTTCGTATAAAGACTATGATAAATGTTTATTTTAAGTTCAAAAGTATGTATTATGTCCATGTCATGTTGGGATTATTTTGCACATATAATGGGATAAATATTTGTTTTTAATTGTATAACTATTTATTATGTTAATAACTTTTTGGAATCATTTTGCACATATTTATTTTTAATTGTATAACTATTTATTATGTTTATAACATATTGGAATCATTTTGCACATATTAGATAAGTTGCACAACATCTAAGAAATGAATATTTTAATGAGTAAAGTTTAAAACTTTACCATTAGATTTATTTAATTTATTTAAATTTTAATTCGTTAAAAGTGCATAATGTCACCCTTGGTATTTGGAGCGCTGAAACAATTTGTGATTTGTCCATAATGATATTATCATATGTGTAACATCCCTGAAATTCATAATAAATTTATTTATTTATTTACCGTATATAAATTTAGAAGTTCCTAGAAACTAAATCCAAGAGATGTTATACTTCATAATTCTTCTGTTGTAATGATTATGGATTTGATAATAACTGCAAGATTTATGTGCATATGCTTAGTGATTATAATTAGCACACTTCGTTTTATGATATTTTGTCGATATTATGACATATATTCTGGTTGATACTATTTGTGACAAAACTGCTTGTAAAGACTTGGTTGGTTGCAAAGTTGTAAGATTGCTTGTCGCTCCTTCAGTTTGTATGCGGTTCCTTCAATTTGTTACACTCATGAGCTGTTAAAGAAAAGGGTTATGGTATTACTTAGTCTTTACGACTAATGCATGAATCTTCATGTGTAGGTGCATGAAATCACCTTTGAAAATTGCCGAGGAACAACTTACACTAGCAAGCAACTAGGTGTTAAAGAAAGGTGATACACCTTGAAAAATCAATCAGGATAGTAACCCATACCTTAACATATATTTGATATTAATACTAAATACTTATACCCCATCTATCTTGGCATGCAAAGGTCCCAAGTAAAACATATGCTATATGGCTAAAATATACCCTATGCTTTGTAAGTCTCCACCTTGGATAAGAGATATCACAGGAATTATGATAAACCTTAAATTACCATATGTAATACGATCCAGAGTAGGGAATATTAGGCATATTGTTCTTGTTTTTAAATATGATGTGACTAAAGGCATAACCCTTGGGACAATATCGATAAAATCAATATGCAAAGGATACGACTAAAAGACATCCACCTGCAAACCATGTGATTGCATTAAAACCTCAAAATGGTGGGAAAGAAATGGGGTTCAAAACCCTAGAGTTTTAATGTGTCTTAATGGCTATACTTGTCTTTTCGATAAGGTTGATGTTAACTGTTTTCTCACTTTTGCACCTTTCCTCCCGCCACTTGACTTCGGCCTTCTACTATTTGCAAACAGAGATGGAGGATCCAATAGACTTGGCCCTCGACCTCTTATAAAAATGTCCAAACTTGAACAACATGCTGATAAAGTTATCAAACCTCATTATGGTATTGTTTGAGTGACTCTGGTTGGAGTTCAAGACGATGAGAAGGTTTCAGTTGCATTGTCATTAAAGAATTTCTCTCTTAAATAGAGTTTGTATAAAAAATATTATTTAACTCTCTGATCAAATGTATATGCAGGTGATCCCCTCATTAGCTTTTTGTGATGAGGATTTTTTTGGGGGAAATAGACTAGCCGCGAAGACCTTGCATCCGGTAAGACCATGGCTTCACCCTTTAAGGGCTCTGTAGGCATAACACTTGGTGACTTGTGGTGTGTTCATCCTTATAATGTTGTGGTTTTATCCCTATGACTGCACGTGAATGTGTAAGTGATAGTGAACTTGATACTACAAGGATTTTTCTGAGCTCTGTTGAGTCCTTCGACTATACCATGTACCTCTGTTTTCTGTGTTGTTGTTTTTTTTTATACTAAAATAATTTTTAGCTTGTAAAAGTCTGTGAGGGCCCAACTTACTCTTCATAATACTATAAATTTGGTTGTTTAGACATTACCGCTCTGTATAGTATTTATTCTCAAAAATTGAGTTTCTTCTATAATTTGTAAAGTTATAGTATGAAGCTGTGAGGCCTTTATATTATCTTACTGGTAATTAGAAAGGTCCGTAAGGCTTCTGTCGGTAATGCTTGTCATTTCTTGAATCCATGAATGGTTGTATTTAAGGTTCAGAAGACCAATGAGGGCTTAAATGTTTATGAACATGTCAATGCACTGTAGCTTCATTTTCTAAACTAGTATAAGAAAATTTTGAAGCTACACCATTTGTTTTCTAGCTTGCTTAATGTTTCAAAGTTTGTATTTAACAATACAATCAAGAGCAGGGTAATTTTTAGGGGTGAAATTTCACCAATTGGCTATTTTTGGGGTTTTTTCCAAAAAATAAATTAGCTATTTGGTCATTTTTAATGTTTAATATCGTCTATTTTTAGATAAAATATGTTTTTTTTATCATAATATTCACCAAAATTTACACATTTCAGCGTTAATTTTATGTTTCATATTTAGTATTCTCCTAGCTATCTAAAACATGTTTTTTCAATCCAAAACAATCGGCTAGGATACTATACTTAAGTATAATATTAGAATCCTTAAAATATACCCTGGTCAAGAGTTTCCTTACTATCGTTTTGATTGGAAAACAAGAGCCATGAGAACTTTGTTGAAATATAATTACTGTGACCAATATCTAGAGGGTTCATACCCTAGTCAAATCCTTTGCACGATTCCTCAATTGTCATGATATCATTTCTTTGTTTGTATTCACCTTTTTGCAAAAGGATCGTGGAACCATTTATCAAAAGTTATGACTGTTTACTCTTATTTACTTATAAACTACTATAAAAAATTGCAGGTTACTTGATGTATAAGACTCAGTTATAAAACGAATCTTAGGGTTTCATTGTATACCTTAAAACGAACGTGAAGCTTCTAACCTGTAATGTATGTTGTTGTAGAGAGGGCCGTAAGGCTAATGACCAATGTTTCTACCCTATTTCTTGTACATGTTTTGGGAGATCCTGTGAGGGATTTTACGCCTACTTTGAGTGTTTTAAAAATGTTAATGTAATATTAGTAGGCCATTAGGCCATAGGTAAATTTCCATAATTACTTTATTACAAACTCTTGGTTGTGCGACCTTTTCCATTGAAACAAAGTAGAAACACTGTTTAAAATATTTAAACTTTGTTTAAGTGATAATATTATTTTCTACAGGAAAAATAAGCCCTAAGGTTGTATCTAGTTTTCTTCTTGACTTGTAGATAACAATACCAACACTGCATACAATCCTATAATTAGTGATGTAGCCTATCGATAACCTGATTTGGTATTTAATAATTAGTTAGATGAGGGTCTGGGCTATAATTCTCTTATAAAGAACTATTATGTAAAACTAGCTAAATTATTACTTTAAATTTGAAGCTTTGTTTAGCCTAAAATAATTCTGAGGTTTGGATGTATGAGGAATAGAATTTAGCCCTAGATGAAAATAATGTAATGGCAGAATACCAAAAAGGAAAATGGATATGAACATTTGATATCTTAGAAAATTTCAGTGTTAAGTTTATCTCTGTATATTCTTGTTTTAAAACTTAAACTAACAGAAAGTAATACCATTAATACTAACATTCTAGTAGTCTACAAAACTGAGGTAGAAATACTGTAGAGGTACTCATAAAACTAACATGAAGCGGAAAGAGGATTATCATTTAGGCTATGGGATACTTTACAAAAATAACTAAATCAACAGATTTAACTTTTTAAATTAAATAGACAGAAATGTAATTCCAGCACATAACCTATCCAAGCATTCTATTTAAAATTACTGAGCATAATTAAAAGTACAGATTCGAATTAAATATCAATTGAACCTGGATAGTATGCAGAAGGGTACAAACGCCCAAAGGAGACTGTTCCACCCAACCTTCTCCTAAAGCATCCAAAGTTACTTGCTTAGGACACCCGATCATGTTCACTGAACCACTAGGACGTAGATCTTTGCCACACATCAAACTTTTTGCAACTTAGCACTCAGTAGCAGACTTAACTCAACAAATCACTTTAGCGATCCCCTCATTAAATTCCTTGTGTTCCTGGATTTTGAGATTGCAATGGTCACAAGGTTCATTCACTTAGAAATCAGAATGAGTAGTGAGCCTCCTGCTCAATTTGATGGTTTATATAATATTTCTTAGGTCTTTGGGTCAGTTTTGGAATTAAACGAGCCAGTAGCTTAGTTCCTTCTTTTAGGGAACATGACCAATTTTTTATGGATTATGCTCCTGCAACGGCTAGAAAGTGAAATGCTAGTGCTGCCACTTGTCAACCATCCTTCTACAAGTGCTCCTTCCTCTTAGTGGGCTAGTGAAAACTCATTTAACAGTATCCCTTGAATAGGTGTCTCCTTTATTTAATTATTAAAATAAATAATTCTTCAATTACAGTTATCCTTGACCCACTTGGTCATAAACTTTACAATAAATTTAACATAATGTTTTTATGAAATAAATAATAAATATATATATATATATATATATATATTTTTTCAGTTTTTGGGTATGTTACAAACACCCCCCTTAAGCTCAACATCGTCCTCGATGTTTCTTAAGTTATTATGAGTTGTCTTGGAATAGAGCCAGATATGCCAATTGCATATCACTCTCCATTTCTCTGGTTGCTTCATCTTGACTGAAGTGTTTCCGTTGCACCTTTATCTGTGCAATGGTGCGTTTTTGGAGAAAAAATTCCCTCCTATCAAGAATACAATCCGGTTCCAATAGAAAATCTCCTTGTGGTTCTACCCGAATCACATTCGGGTCAATCACATGGGTAGCATCATGTACATACTTTTTCAAAATAGAAATATGAAAGACATTACGTATTCCAAGATTAGGTGGCAAGGCTAACTGATATGCCACTGGACCCACTTTTGCCAATATTTCAAACAACCCGCAATACCTGGCTGCTAATTTAGCATTGGTCCTTAGTTTAAAGGAGCTCTTTCTGGGTTTTACCTTAACAAACACATGATCACCTACTTGGAATTCCTTCGGAGTTCTTTTAAGGTTGGCATGACTCTTCCATCTGTCCTGAGCAGTTTCAAATTTCTTTGTACCTTTTTCACTGTTAGTTCCAATTCTTTTAACAAGTCAGGTCCTAACATCAAACGGTCACCTGTATTACTCCATGTAATAGGAGTGTTACATTTTCTACCATATAATATTTCAAAAGGGCTAAGCTTTGCTAAAGCTTGATAATGGATATTATAAGCAAATTCAACTAAGTGCAAATAGTCTTCCCACTTCCTGGGGTAATCTCTAACATACATTCGTAACATATCTTCTAGTACTTGATTGTCTCTTTATGTTTGTCCATCAATTTGTGAATGTTAAGAAGTACTGAAATTCAATTTAGTATCTAGTCCTTTAAATAAATATTTCCAAAATTTATTAGTAAATTTAGGACCTCTGTCAGAAATTATTACCTTTGGAATTCCTTACAAACGAAATATTTCTTTCATAAAGACGTTAGCAATGTTAGCAACTTTATAAGTTGTTTTAACATGTATAAAGTGTGTTTCCTTACTTAGTTTATCCACATCTACCATTATTGAATCATTTTGTCTCTCTTTTTTAGGTAACCCAGTTACAAATTTAAGACTTATGACTTCCCATTTCCAATTTGGAATTGGTAATGGTTGTAAAATACCTTCTAGGTGTTCATGTTCAGCTTTAACTTGCTGACATTCTATACACCTAGCTAAAAATTCAGCAAATTCATTTTTCATATTAGGCAAAAAATACTCTTTTCTCAACATTGTTATCATGTTTTGATATCCCATATGTACGAAATAAAGACTTTTGTGTACTTCATTCAAAATCAACAGTCTAACTTCAGGTATATTTCGCACATAAAGTCTGTTTTTAAACAGTATTAGATTTTTTTCATTAAAACTGTAATCTGTATTTATATTTTCAAATACATTATGAGTTACTTTTTCTTTTAAACTCTGGTATTCTGTGTCCAGTTTTATTCCTTCTTCCAATTTATCCTCTAAATTAGTTTTATAACTGCTAATGGGAGCTACCAATGTTGTTACTGCATTTTTGCTTAAGGCATTAGCTACTTTATTTTCTTTCCCTTTAATGTGTCTGATTTTGAAATCGTACTTGCTAAGGAGAGATAACCACCTAGCTTTCCTTGCGTTTAGATTTTGTTGATAATATATATATTTTAGGATTATGTTATCATATATTAGAAAAAATATTTTACCTATTAGGTGATGGTGCCACATTTTTAAAACATGGATTATGGAAGCTAGCTCTAAGTTATAAGTTGCGTAATTTTTTTTCGTGAGTTTTTAACTTCCTTGATTCATATGTAATTTCTTGACCTTCTTGTGTCAAGACTCCACCAAAACCATCATTGCATGCATCAGTGCATACAACGAAATCTTTGTTTGGATCCTATTTTTAGGATGGGTGCAATGGTTAATAATACTTTTAATTTACTAAAACTGTCTTCGCATTTCTGATGCCAAACAAATTTCTTACTCTTTTTCTATAATGATGTTATAGGATTTGCAATTTTTGAAAATCCTTCTATAATTTTCTGTAATGCCCTGTTATTCCCATAAAGGATCGTACATCAGTCACATACATCGGGCATGCCAATCAATTATTTCTTTTACCTTATCTGGGTCTATCAATATCCCTTCTTCAAATATTACGTGCCCTAAATATTGTATCTTATCTTTATAAAATTCACATTTAATGAACTTAGCATAGAGCTGATGTTCTCTTAAAACTTTTAGTATTATCTACAAGTGTTCATTTTGCTCTTCTTTTGTTTTAGAATAGATTAATATCTCGTCTATAAAGATGACCGCAAATTTGTCTAAGTATTTACTTAGGACACTGTTCATTAAGAACATGAAAGTTGATGGAGCGTTAGTTATCCCAAAGGGAATAACCATTAACTCATAGTACCCATATCTAGTTCGAAAAAGCAGGTTTAAAGATATCTTCATCTTTAATTCTTACTTGATGATATCCACATCTCAAGTCTATTTTAGAAAATATTGGTACTTCGCATATTTGATCAAATATATCATCAATGCGGGGAAGAGGATACCTATTCTTAATTATCATTTTATTAAGTTTACGGTAGTCTATACATAGACGTAAAGTATTGGCTTTCTTTTTAACAAAAAGGACTGGTGCTCCCAAAGGGAATACACTTGGTCTTACATAGTTTTTCTATATTAGTTCATGTAATTGTAATTTTAATTTGTTCAGATCCAAGATGTTCATTCGATAAGGATATTTTGAATTAGGTGCCGCTCCTAGTACTAACTCAATTGTAAAATACAGATCTCTCTTGGGAGGTAATCCTGTAATTTCTTTAGAGAAATTTTGCACGATCAGAATATCCTCAAATCCTGGATTATCTTCTTTACCAATTTGTTCATTATTTATTATTTTTACAACAAAGACTTTACAACCTTTTCTTACAGCCTTTTTCATCTATAAGGCTTACATTTGTCTAACAAAAATTTTCGTAGGTATTCATGTGACTGTAATTCTTTCTCCTTTATTATTTAAACAAGTAAAAGTTTTCTAAAAACTCTTTAAAATCACTTGGTTTTTTTCCATCCAATCCATTACTATTAGGACATCATAATATCATAATGGAAACAAATTCAACTTGATCCGAGTTTCAAACTGACTCATAAGCAAATTACAATTTTCAACATAATTGACCACTTTCCTTTTAGTTCCTGTAACTAACTGGACCAGCCAAGATTTTTCAAACTTTTTTAAAGATAAGATGCACTTTTCCACTATGCTAGGTGATACATAACTTAAACTAGCACTTGGATCAATCAAGATGAAAATAGACTGGTTTTGAATCAGACCTTGCACTTCCACCATGGAAGTCTGATGGTCTGCCTGTCGGTTCTCTAGAGCTGTATTTATTTTGGGCATTTCATTTGCCACATCTCCAACTGTTTCCTCCTCTTGGATAGTGTGTACATTGCTAAAGTCCCCCTTCCTTTTCAGACAGTACTTGGCATAATGTGGTCCTTGACATTCCCAACACTTGACAGGTTCCTTATGTTCAGTATTTTTAACAAAGTTGTTAGGATTATCCCTGCCTTTTGGTGCTGTAGTATTATGTGGTCTTTTATTTTTAAAACCAATTTTCTAATAGTTTTTCTTGGAGAAATTTTGAGATTTAATCCAAAAACTCTTATTTGACTTAAACCCTCTTCTCTTCTGGTCAAAATGACTTGTCTTCTTATTCTTCCAGTTAGGTAAAATTTATCTTTTCTTACTCTGTTCATAACATAAATTAGCTTTTATGATACCTTCCTCAAGAGTCTTTGTGTTATAAAACTCAATCCGATCTTTGAAGCTAGTGGGAAGGCAACTTAAAAATATTTGTATTTTAGGCTTTTCATCTATTATGTAAATAAATGTTAATAGAGTCAGTCTATTTGTTTTCTTATTTGCATGTGAGTGATCCAATTAGGACCAGTGTTTGGAACCTCAGTCCGATACCACATGCAACATCCCTAAAATTCATAGTATTTATTTATTTATTTATTGTATGCAACTTTAGAAGTTCATAGAAATTAATTCTGAGAGATGTTATCCTTCATAATTCTTCTGTCGTAATGATTTTGGCTTTGATAATAACTGCAAGATTTATGTGCCAATTCTTCATGATTATAATTAGCAAACTTTGTTTTATGATATTGTGTAGATATTATGACATACATTCTGTTTGATACTATTTGTGACAAAATTGCTTGTAAAGACTTGGTTGGTTGCAAAGTTGTAAGATTGCTTGTCGCTCCTTCAGTTTGTTACACTCATGAGCTGTTAAAGAAAAGAGTTATGGTCTTACTTAGTATTTACGACTAATGCATGAATCTTCATGTGCAGGTGGAGGAAATCACCTTTGAAAATTGTTGAGGAACAACTTACACTAGCAAGCAATTAGGTGTTAAAGGAAGGCGATCCTCCATGAAAAATAATTTAGGATAATAAGCCATACCTTAACATATGTTTGACCTTAATAATAAATACTTATACCCCATATATCTTAGCATGTGAAGGTCCTAACTAAAACATATGCAATACGCCTAAAATATACCCTATGCTTTGTAAGTCTCCACCTTGGATAAGAGATATCAAAGGCATTATGATAAACCTTACATTACTGTATGTAATATGCTCCACAGTAGGGAATATTAGGCATATTTCTATGGTTTTTAAATAGGATGTGACTAAAGGCATAACCCTTGGTACAATATCAGTAAAATATATATGCAAAGGATATGACTTAAATACATCCACCTGCAAACCATGTGATCGCATTAAAACCTCCAGATGGCGGGCAAGGAACAGGGTGCAAAACCATAGAGTTTTAATATGTCTTAATGGCTATACTTGTCTTTTCGATGGGTTTTATGTTAACTGTTTTCTCAATTTTGCACCTTTCCTCCCACCGCTCGACCTTGCCCTTCTACTGTATGTAAACAGAGATGGAGGAGACAACAGAATTGGACCTCGACCTCTTCTAAAACTGTCAAAAATTGAAAAACATGCTGAGAAATTTATGAAACCTCATTATGGTATCATTTGGGAGAATCTGGTTGGATTTGAAGACGCCGAGAAGGTAAATATTTCAGTTGCATCGTCATTAAATAATTTCTCTCTTAGATAAAATTTATATAAAAATATTATTTAACTTTCAGATCGAATGTATATGCAAGTGATTCCATGGTTGGATTTCAGTGACAAGGGTTTTTTTTTGGGAAGAGACTAGCCACGAAGACCTTGCAGCCTATAAGACCATGGATTCACCCTTTAAGGGCTCTGTAGGAAGAACAATTGGTGACTTGTTGTGTGTTCATCCTTATAACGTTGGGGTTTTATCCCTGTCACTGCACATTGATGTGAAGGTGCTTCTGAACTTGATACTGCAAGGATTTTTTGAACTTTGTGAAGTCCTTCGACTATGCCATGTATCTCTGTTTTTCGTGTTCTTGTTTGGTTTTGATACTGAAAGAATTTTTATCTTGTAAGATCCTATGAGGGATTAAATTACTCTTCATAATACTGCAACTTTGGTTGTTAGACATTACCTCTCTATATAGTAGTTATTCTCTAAAATCGAGTATCTTCTACAGTTTGTAAAGTTATAATAGGAAGTCGTGAGGCCTTTATGTTATCTTACTGGTAGTTAGAAAGGGTCGTAAGACCTCTGTCGGTAATTCCTATCATTTCTTGAATCTAGGAATGGTTGTCTTTAGGGTTCAGAAGACCAGCGAGGGCTTAAATGTCTATGAACATGTCAATGCACCATAGCTTCATTTTATAAATTAGTATAAGAAAAGTTTGAAGCTACACCATTTGTTTTCTAGCTTGCTTAAAGTTTCAAAGTTTGTATTTAACAATACGGTCAAGAGTTTCGTTACTGTCGTTTTGATTAGACAACAAGAGCCATAAGTCCTTTGTTAAAATATAATTACTATTGCCAATATCTAGAGGGTTTATAATTAGATTCTTTAGTTCAAATCCTTTGCACAATTGTTCAATAGTAACGATTTCAATTCTTTTTTTGTATTCACCTTTTTTCAAAAGGGTCGTGGAGCAATCTATCAAAAGTTATGATTATTTACTCTTATTTACTAATAAACTAATGTCAAAAATTACAGGTTACTTGATGTATAAGAATCAATTATAAAATGAATATTAGGGTTTCATTGTATACTTTAAAACGACCATGAAGCTTCTAACCTGTAGCGTATGTTGTTGAGGAGAGGGTCGTAAGGATAATGCCCACTGTTTTTACACTATTTATTGTACATGTTTTGGTGAGATCCCATGAGGGATTTTACGCCTACTTTGAGTGTTTTAAAATTGTTAATGTAATATTAGTATGCCATCAGGCAGTAGTTAAATTTCCATAATTAATTTATTACAGAGTCTTGGACATGCGACCTTTTTCACTGAAATAAAGTAGAACCACTATTTAAAATATTTAAACTATGTTTAAGTGATAATATTATTTTCTACAGACAAAAATAAGCCCTAAGGTTGTATGTAGTTTTCTTTTGTAAGTACTTGACTTGCAAATAACAATACCAACACGACATACAATCCTATAATAAATGATGTGCCCTGTCGATAACCCGATTTGGTATTTAATAATTAGTTAGATGAGGGTCTGGGCTATAACATTCTTATAAAGAACTATTATGTAAAACTAGTTCGATAACTACTTTAAATTTGAAGCTTTGTTTAACCTAAAATAATTCTAAGGTTTGTATGTATGAGGAATAGAACTTAGACCTCGCTGAAAATAATGTAACCACATAATACTGAAAAGGAAAATGGATCTGAACATTTGATTTCTTAGAAAATTTCAGTGTTAAGTTTATCTCTGTATATTCTTGTTTTAAAACTTAAACTAACATAAAATAGTGCCATTAATGCCAACTTTCTAGTAGTCTGCAAAACTGAGGCAGAAATACTGTAGAGGTACTCGTAAAACTAACATGAAATAGAAAGAGGATCATCATTTAGGCTACGAGATACTTTACAGAAATAACTAAATCAATATATTTAACTTTTTAAATTAAATAGACAGAAATGTAATTTCAGCACATAACCTATCCAAGCATTCTATTTAAAATTACTGAGCATAAATACAAATACATATTCATAATTAAATATCAATTGAACCTGGATAGTATGAAGAAGGGAGAAAACACCCAAAGGACACTTTTCCACCCAACCTTCTCCTGAAGTAGCCAAATTTACTTGCTTAGGACCCTCGAGCCTATTAACTAAATCACTAGGACGAATATCTCTACCACACAACAAAGTTTTTGCAAATTAGCACTAATTAGCAGACTTAACTTAGCAACAGTCACAAGGTTCATTCACTTGGAAATCAAAATGAGTAGTGAGCCTCCTGCTCAATTTGATGGGTTATATAAGATTTCCTAGGTCTTTGGGTCAGCTTTGGAATTAAATGAGCCACCAGCTCAGTTCCCCCTCTGAGGGAACATGCCCAATTTTTTAGGGATTATTCTCCTGCAACAGCTAGAAATTGAAATGCTATTGTTGCCACTTGTCAACCAGCCTTCTACAACTGCTCCTTCCTCCTAGTGGGTCAGTGAGAACTCATTCAACAATCTCCCTTGGATAGATGTCTCCTTTATTTAATTATTAAAATACACAATTCTTCAATTCCAATCATCTTTGACCCAGTTGGTCATAATCTTTACAATAAATTTAACATAATGTTTTTCTAAAATAAATAATAAATATTTATTTTTAAGTTTTTGGGTATGTTACAATCTGTATAAATAGTTGTATAAATATCTTCCAGTTGATTCTTTGTTATATTGTCTTTTTTGTGAGTTTGATTGATAACATGTTATACAAGTTGACAATAACTTTATACTCAAAACTAGAACTCTAGCCATTAAAACTCCTATTTTTGTGAAAAAAACACCTCTAAATAAAAAATGTGAACATGGACAAAAACAATCCTTACTATTTTTATGACCAAGAAGTTTCAAAATAGCAAAAAAATGGCTCAAAATGAAAAATGGTGTTACAAGTATACACACTTTTTGAAACGGAAGTAAAAAAAACTACTAAAATTGAATTCCAAAAAGCGAGAACAATGTCGGATTGTCATGAAGTTTTATAACTTGTTCAATTACTAGGTTTTCTATCCTGTCTGTATTTCTATGGGAACTCATAAGGGGAGGACATAAGGACATTGTTCCTGATAGCCCTATTAATCCTCTATTTAGAAGGAGAAGATTTCTGGGAGTTCCTACAAAGTCATTGAAAGGGAGGAGGAAGGGGCAGTGGCACAATCAAAATCCAAACAAGCACCCCTCTAGATCTAAATCCAACAATTTAAGATTCAGTTCTGATTCGAGATATTTGAACAACAACAATTGAAGATCGATATTGAATAGTCGTTAGGATTTATCAAATCGAGTGGACCTTGTTTACTAGCCTATCATATCAAATCTCTCTCCATGAACAAAGCAAGCTATGTGAAAATATAACAAGTTTGTAACCTTGCTTCCAGGTTCAAATAGGATAACTTGATAGGCCACCCTTTCACTCCACCGATTATAAACTAGAAACAACCATATTAATAAGATTAATATGTTCGAAATATGCCGAGAGGCATATATTTGACAGATTGATAGTTTTTTTTTCCTAAAGAATGTAACGATTACTTGTATCTAAGAGTTAATCTAATATAACAACCACTTAATTTGTGATTGTTAAGCCCATAGTTGAAGTTAAGCTCATAGTTATATCATCATTGGAGTTAACCTAATAGTTAATTTAAATGTTAATATAAATCTATTGCAATTAATATAACAACTCCCAGTTATCTCAACTCTTAGCTTCCAAATGGAGTTCAATGAAACCTTATGCACATTAACTTGACTCCCAACTACCAGATGGAATTAGAAAGTCACATGTGCTACACATTACCATGCCACTAAGTGCATATATCACATTAGTTCAGAGGAATTTATTAGGAGTTTAGAGGAGTTTATTAGGAGTTTGACAATCATGCTAACTGTACATTACTTCAACTCCCAACAATGAAATGCAGTTTGACTAAACCTTTTGTACATTAGCTAGACTTCTAGGTGCTTGGTGGTGTTCCAGTGTCACATGGACTACACATTACCATGCCGTTAAGTCCAGTTATCACATGAGTTGTTTTTTATTTTTTATCTATTTTTTCCAACTATCACAAAGTGCAGTTATTACATGAGTTATTTTTTAATTTTTTTATAATTGTTAATTATGAATTTTGAATGACTCCCATGGAATCCATCTGGACAGTACACATGTATCATTCTTTACCATAAATCAAAAGTCATAAATGGTAGTCCACCCCAAAATTCTAAGATATATATTCCTTTCAACCTAATAACCATTGCCCTCAAATTGATTTAAAACAATGATAAATAACCAACACTGTTAGAAATAAAAAAGCTTGAATTAATTGTTTCATAAATGAATTGGAATTTGATTTGAATTGGTTCCTCACCCTAATTTCTTAAATGCTTCTTGGTATATGGGGTCCACTAAAACTCTTCAAATTCTAGAATTTTTATTTTCTCTATTTTGTCTTAAAGCGATCTTCGTCTTATTTTCCTTGTAAGTGTGCCACATGTCATAATACTCACAAATATACAACAATATTGCAAAAACCAAACCATCACAGTCAGTCACACAATATGCATGCAAGTTTGTGGTGGTATTAAGGAAATCATCTAGTCTTGTAGGGAACTCATGTACCTTGGACCTCTGCTTTGTGGATGAAACAAGGAAATTTTCCATGGCGTTGCTTGATACTGAATTTAGCGTATTTACTTCTTGTTGTATTTAATTAGTTAGATCTTGTGCATCATCCAAGAACTTCTCAATTGCATCACTCTCAACATCCTCGGGAAATTTAGGTAGCGATAATCAATCGGTGACCTTTTGGATTTGTTCAATGTTCCTTACAGAAGAGGTTGTTTGGAAAGTACCTTGGACTACTATGAGTGAAATATTAAGCTGGTGAAATTAAACAATAGATAATTTGTAAGTCAACAGTGCATACCTCCCAAAGCACGGTGTCGATATTTTCTGCACGCATTGATGGATGTATGAATTTAGCTTAGATATTTCCTTACTAGAAAATAATTGATCTTGTGTTGTTGGTCTCAGAAGCACTCAGAGCCATATCTAGACCTAGAGCTAGCACTTTCTATAGCAACTTCAGTAACAAAGGATGAATTTTATTGAGTGAAAGCACTCGTTTACTTTGAACCACCAGCAGGTAAAAACCCATAGCCACCACCAACAGATCCGCATATAGAGATAAGAGCATCATAGCTAGTTCCAGTCCAAGATTATAATCCTATATATAGTTCCATATCCCATGATACATGTGTTTATTTGGTTTTGGATCCTTCAATTTTAGATTATATTTTCCATTTAAAAGTAGAAAAAAGGAAAAAAGGAAAGGAAACCGACCTAACAACATCAAAGCTAGTTATTTATTCAATGTTTTGATCAAGGAACTAGCCTCAACCGTCTTCTTCTATGATATGAGCTTGAGTCAAGTCCTGAACCAATGAATCTAAATCTAATGCAACCACTAGTGATTCCCGATGTTGATTAATCAATGGGATTTGCCTCTGCTATAGTCTTCCTCACTTCTGATGATGGTGGATCCACTGGTAGGAATAGTTTAACAAAATCAATTGAGTTATCGTCATCATAAATAAACTGACTTATTGTCTTTAATATTTAAGTGTACAAAAAATATCTGCTTAGACCTTCCAGTTCCAGTTTCTTGGGATGATTAAATTGAACCAATAAATGTGTCATTTTCATTTTGAGATCCATAAGAACTAAAGGACACATAGACATAGGCCATAGGTAGTAGCACACATAGCCAGTTATAGTTCCATGCTCACTTCAAACGTGGGAGAGAAGAACTTTGAATCCAAATTTGGCTTATTGGAATACATGGTGTTGGGGATATAAACAATGTGCTCTGATTGGTACCTATATTAGCAAAAACCATATCTGGAGCAAGCTCCAAATCCTCTATCACTAATACATTTGGGTGGCTTTTTCCATGAAATATTTCCACATTTTGAACATTCGTGGATTAATACTTCATTTTTTCTTTATCATGGCAGAAAAACCGTGGCAATATTGACATTTTTAATTTTCAACGAAATTTCATCTCTATATTGATGATATATGGCTATATTTAATTTAACATTCTTATTTATTTAAATCTTATTTGAAAGGGGGTACAGTTGGGACCTCATCACGGAAAATAAAATCAACTTATTTTGACTTACATATTGCCATTTTTGGTGCTTTCTATAGATTCAACAGGATCACTTTGACTTATCGAGCACACTACCTTGGGTGGAAGCCTTCAAATGCAAGAAGAAAATATTCAAATTATTGGATTTATGGCAGAGCAGGGCAGGTTATATGATGACATGAGACCTATTTTTTTATGGACACAGATCGGAGCAGGAAATTAAGAAAAGGAGTCACTTGGACAGGAATTCCACAAAATATTTAGCATAATCTCATATATAATGAATGCACCTACGACAAACTAATACAATTAATCATTTAAACTACTAGTAGAAATCACACCCTCCAAATCAATGCCAACTTTCAACGGCTCTTGGTTGTTTACATGTAGGTTAGTAAGCATCCATCCTTTTTTGGCTGTAAATAGTTTTTTATTTCCATGTCTTAGGAGGTCGACCTCATCACCAAATTTTTTTTTATTTTATCATTAGCCAAAACTTATTTAATTTTCCACATCATCATCATTTTAATTTAATTTTTTATGCCAAGACTTGGCCTTCTCTTATGCCTGCATACCCTTCTTCAAATTCCCGTATGGGGGTCTTTGATCTTCCAATAAGTATGCCCGCACTGTCCATATTCAAGGTGCCAATAGGTGATGTATTTAGATTCCCACAACTAGGGTTTAAATATGCCCGCAACTCCTCATTTGAGCCATCAAATATTCCCACAACTCGCACAAATGCCAACAACAAGTCCTTCCTTATGCCCATAACTCACACCAGGATGCCCGCAGGTGGCCATAAGGTATGCCCAACCATAAGGGATTCTCGCATGTGGTGTTGAGAATATGCCCACGACATGAAATATATAATGCCCACAATGGTTTCTATTATGCCTGCAATTATCCTCATTTAGCATGCCCACATGATCTTCTGGAGATGCCTGCAATCTTTTCCTTGTCCACTATTTTATCATGCCCGCAACCATCTATGTCATCAAGTTTTCTTGTCTATTTTCATGTCACTATCTCCTTGTCATCTTTGCACCAACATCTCTGTCTTTCCCAAATCATCTTCAAATGACCACAAAATGGGTCATTTGACTCTCTAGATGTTCCATGCTTGTCATTCTTGCATGTCAATGTGATTATGCATGTCCTTAGTCATCTCTATCCTTCATATCTTGTTCCAATTACACCTTGCCATGTCATCATGATTAGACACCTCTTCGAGTCTCTGTTTTTTATTTATTGTTTTAATGAAATAATCAATTAAAACTTCTTCTAAGCATTGCATCTCTCCAATAGTAAGATGTGTCTCTTGAAAACTCTATCTTAATTCTTTTTATTAAATTTCTGTTTATTTTTCTAAATACATTCTTGTATCTTCTTATTTAATAAACTCTGTTTATTATTTTTCACTAACTTTGCAGGTCCATCTTTTGCATATACGACCATCATAATGCAAACTGAAAGTATGGTTGGATAGCCAACTCAACAAGGATCAAATCCATGTCACCTTTTGAACTTTTTGATAGACACGCATTATTTGGAGATCATTTGAAAATAGGCTTCCAAACTATTTAATTTAACACTTGGACAAAATTGTTTTTAACTTGTAAAAACAAATTTTCTTCTACATTGGCATATTGATTTCTCCCTCATGTGATCATCATGAGGAGACCTACAAGCATGGCTAGATATCCATTTCAACAATGAACAAGACCATATCACAAGATAAATCTATTGACACACACACAACCTTTGGAAAACATTTCAAAATAGCTTATCTACCTCTTTTGAACATCAAAACATATTGTGGAAATTGAACCCAGTAATAGAACAATAACACTCACAACAATTATCAATTGTACATGCAAAATCACTCACAAAAGAGACTGAATATGGATCTGAACACTAAACTGTATTGAATAAGTGTACAATAGCCAACCCTATAATAACATAGGCTGCTGCATTAAATAATTACATAAGGGATTTGAATGCATGAGGAGGAAATTTGAATCTAGTCAAAAGCAGGCTTACTAAAATTAAGCAATCCCCCCATAGGTGCATAAAGTAGTTTCCAAATTAGCTAAGGAGCTCACAAATTGACAAAATCACTTAGGCAAGCTAAAAGGTGATGGAAGGAAAACTCATACATGCTTCTCATAGGAGAAAAGAGTGGAGGATGTGGAGGACAAAAAACTAGTTAACCTCACCTAGTCAAACTTTCCCAATTGCCTTAAAGCACTGAAAAAGCAGGCAATAAAGCAGAAAAAGTAGAAGGGCGCCTAGGAGGCCAGGAATAAAGCAGATTTGATTCCTTGAGGTTTCCCAACCGCTCCATGAGTCAAAATAGGCAAGTTTGACCACTATGGATAGGTAGATGACAACTTGCATAAGGTGGAATCATGAAACTAGGAAAATAAGACAAAAATGATTAATTTAATGTCTAAGGTAGCTAACTATGGGTTGATTATTCTAACACCCCCCCTTAAGCCTGACTTATGAGTAATATATCAGAAAATCATAGGGCCTAGAAACAAGGCTTAGTCACCCTTTACATACTGCATGTCCATTTAAACAAGGAAAGAGGCAAAAACCACATGGGAAAATCCTCCCTTAAACATGGACTGTAAAACAAAATTTGGAAATCTTGTCTTCACTCATGCTTCACAGCATGATCAAAAATCCCCAACAATGATTTGATATTGCTGAAGGTCTTCTCACAAAATGCTTTGTTGAAGATATCAACTACTTGTTCTAAAGATGAACAGAAGAGTAGGTGAATGGTGCCATCATGCACAAGCTCTTTCATGTAGTGCATATGGATCTCAATGTGTTTGGTTCTCTGCTTCTGAACTAGATCATTGCAGATTTGAATGGTACTCTGGTTATCACAGTAGATGGTAGTTGATTACTCTGATTCGAAGCCACACTCTCCAAGTAACCCCTGCAACCATAAACATTGAGTTGCTGCATTTACAACTCCTCTGTACTCTGCTTCTGTAGATGAGAGTGCAATGGCACTCTGTTTCTTGCTTGACCAGCTGATTGGCCCTTCTGCAAGCATGAACACATATCTTGATGGGGACTTTCTGTCTGTGCTATCACCTGCCCAATCACTGTCAGTAAACCCAATCAAATCAAGATCAGATTTTGCTTTATAGAAGATCCCATGTGTCCTTGTTCCCTGAACAAAGTTAAGGATCCTTTTGGCTTCTTTGCAATGGATCTCATGAGGCTGATCCATGTATCTAGAAGCCACACTTACTGCATAAGAAATATCAGGTCTACTATGTATAAGATACAACAAACATCCAATCAATGTCCTATACAGTGTATTGTTTACCATAGGTGAAGAATTAGCTTCTTCTAGCTTCACTCCTGAAAGGAAAGGAGTCTTGCTTGTCTTGCAATCCTTCATTTTGAATTTGTTCAGCAAATCCAAGGCATACTTGGACTGGTGCACCTTGATTCCATATTTGGTTTGAGCAATCTCAAGCCCCAAGAATTGGCTTAAGAGCCCCAAATCTGTTATGGAGAAGGCTTGGTTCATTGCACCCTTCAAGGAAGCAATCTCATCCTTTGAACTTCCTGTAATGAGAAGGTCATCAACATATAATACAATGATCATTAATGAACCATTAATTAACTTCAAATAGACATTTGGATCTAATTTGCACCGAACAAAATTCAGTGATAGCAAGAAGCTATCAATCTTGGCATACCAAGCCTTGGGGGCTTGCTTTAGCCCATACAATGACATTCTCAACCTGCACACAAGAGATGGGTTAGTAGTAAATCCTTGAGGCTGCTGCATGTATATCTCTTTAGTGAGATCTCCATTCAGGAAGGCACACTTTACATCCATGTGATGTACCTCCCATTGCTTTGAAGCTGCAATGGCTAAGGCTAGCCTGATGGAGTCCATCTTTGCCACTGGTGCAAAGGTCTCATTGTAATCTATGCCATGAACCTGTGAGTGGCCCTTGTCTACCAATATGGCCTTGTACTTCAGAGGTGAACCATCAGCAGAAAATTTGGTCTTGTACACCCACTTACACTGAACTAGCTTCCTCCTTGGGGGAAGATCCACTAGCTCCCAAGTGTTGCTCTTCTGGAGTAAGCTGAACTCTTCCTTCATGGCTGCTTGCCATCTTGGATCTCCTGCTGCATCTTCATATGTCTGAGGATCTGATTCCACCATCAGATATCATTTCTCAGCAAAGATAGGATCCTTCATGCACAAAGCACTCTCAAATTGAGATCTAGTCCTCCTAGGGTCATTGGGATTCCCAACTAGCTCTCCTGATGCATGAATGGTCTTGGCTTCCCATGTTGGCCTTGTAGGTATGTTAGGATCTGCAATAAACTCATCACTATCAGACATATCAGAATTAGCATGTTCAACAATCTCTTCACTTACTTTCAGAGGATCTGGTGGTGAAGAGGCTTCTCCAACTTCCACTGCTACTAGGGGTTCTTCTTGAAACTGAACACACCTTTTGATGAAGGATTTTTTTGTGCTCAAATTTATCAGCTTTTACCCTTTTGAATATTTAGAGTACCCAATAAATAGACACTCTTGGCTTTGGGGCTACAAAGCCTTTCTCTTTTCTGTTGGAATTCTAGCCCAAGCCCTTGAGGCAAAAATCCTGAAATGGGTCACATCTGGCTTGTGCCCACTCCATGCTTCAAAAGGAGTCATACCATCAAGCTGTTTATGAGGCACCCTATTCTGGATATAGGCTTCACAGTTCATAGCTTCGGCCCAGTACTTTGGTGGCAAAGTTTTGGCCTCCATCATGCATGTTGCCATCTCCTTCAGTGATCTGTTCTTCCTCTCAGCAACACCATTTTGTTGTGGTGCGTAAGGGATATAATGTTGCATCTGAATTCCTGCATCTGCACAATATTGAATAAACTCAGACTTGACATACTCACCACCATTGTCAGATCTGAGGACCTTGAGTTTCCTCCCAGACTGGTTTTCAACCAAAGCCTTAAAGACTTTGAAGAGGCAAAAAACTTCAGACTTGTGTTTCAGGAAGTAAACCCATCAATACCTGGAAAAGTCATCTATGAAAGTCAATGCATATTTGGCCTGACTCATGGACATATGAGGGAATGGGCCAGCAACATCACTGTGGATCAACTCGAGGGGTGCAGAGGTTCTCTCATGACTAGCTCTCTCAAATTTATGCTCTGGGTGTTTTCCTAAAATACAACCTTGGAAGACTCCTTTGGAAAATTTTATCTTTGGTAACCCTATGACCATCTCTTTTTCACTAAGATCAGAAAGATACTTGTAATTTAGGTGGCCAAATCTTTCATGCCAAAGCTTGCTTGATTCATTAGCATGAATCAAAAGAGCAGAGGGGTTTGAGTAGGGTAGGAAGTGTGAGAACATGTATACCTTCGAAGTATGATTTGCAACTCCTTTTGCAATGACTTTACCACTTGAGATCTCTGTGATCTCAACTTCATCAGGGGAGAATATGACCTTCTTTGGAGACCCGGTGTGGGTCATCTGATACACTGATAAGAGGTTGGAGGCAAGACCAGGAACATACAACACATTGCTGAACTGACCATGATCAAGATCAATCCTCCCTTTGCCCAAACTTTCAGCGAGAGGGTCATCTCCCAGTACTATTGGTGGACCTTTCGACATGTCAAGTGAGTAGAATGCCTCCTTGGTTGAAACCATATGTCTTGAAGCTCCAGAATCAATGATGAAACTAGGTGAGCTTGATGTGCCAGCAACCAATGCATGAACTCTCTCTCTGTCTTCTGAACTTGATCCTCCTTCTCTCTTCTTTGAGCTATTGGGAAGGGAGATACCATTCTTCTCCAAGAGTTGGGCCAGCATGTCTATTTGCTTCTTCATGCAGGATCTCTCAGTATGATTGCCCTTATTGCAGTATGCGCACTTTCTCATTTCTCCTTTATTCTTCTTCTTCTGGTAGTTCTTCTTGGAACCTTGTGGCTCCTCCGGAGACTTGTTCTTGTCTCTCTTTTGCTCAAGTGGTTTTTTAGCTTTCTTTTTGCTTTTTGAATCCACCCTTGAATCTCTAGCAACCAGAGCTTGGTCTTTGGATGGTTTGATGGTGCCCATCATCACCAGTTTGTCTTGTTCTTGTGTGAGAGATTCCATGAAATCTGCAAGGCTAGACATCTTCCAGGTTCGAGCTGTCAACTTTGTGGCATAGAAGGTCGAAACAAACACTGAATAGTCAGGGCCAAGCTTCGAGAGTATGGCCAAGACCAGATGATCATCCTTCTTTTCAATCCCACATTGTTTTTGCTGCAAAACAAGTGCTTTGAACTTGGAGAAATAGAGTTGCAGGGATTCAAAGCTATTTGGACTCAAGGAGATCAGTTCATTTTTGATTTGATGTCCCCTCATCTCATCTGTCTTTCCAAAAAGATCAGTAAGCTTCTCCCATACTTCATCTGGTGATGTTAATCCATCAAGATGGAAAAGGAGGTCTCTGGAAATACTTAGACACAAGAGACCATAGGCCTCATCCCTCCTGTTGTGCCCTTTTATCTTCTCTGCAGCTGCATTGGGCTCTGCTTCTGTTGCCATAGTCACCCTGTAGAGGCCTTTCACTCTCAACAGTATCTCCATCTCTGCTTTCCATTCAAAGAAATTGAAAGGAGTCAAGATGATCTTCTGAGATTGATCCATAGCTCAGAAATTGTGCCGGCTGTCAGTAGAAGGCTCCTAGTCACTGATGTTGAACCTGCAAAACAAATTTAAAGGAGAGAAATAGATCTACAATGGCTCTGATACCATGTGGAAATTGAACTCAGTGATAGAACAATAACACTCACAACAATTATCAATTGTACATGCAAAATCACTCACAAAAGAGACTGAATATGGAGCTGAACATTAAATTGTATTGAATAAGTGTACAATAGGCAACCCTGTAATAACATAGGTTGATGCATTAAATAATTACATAAGGGATTCGAATGCATGAGGAGGCAATTCAAATCTAGTCAAAAGAAGGCTTACTAAAATTAAGCAATTCCCCCATAGGTGCATAAAGTAGTTTCCAAATCAGCTAAGGAGCTCACGAATTGGAAAAAGCACTTAGGCAAGCTAAAAGGTGATGGAAGGACAACTCATACATGCTTCTCATAGGAGAAAAGAGTGGAGGATGTGGAGGACAAAAAACTAGTTAACCTCACCTAGTCAAACTTTCCCAATTGCCTTAAAGCACTGAAAAGCAGGCAATAAAGCAGAAAAAAGCAGAAGGGTGCCTAGGAGGCCAGGAATAAAGTAGATTTGATTCCTTGAGGTTTCCCAAGTGCTCCATGAGTCAAAATAGGAAAGTTTGACCACTATGGATAGGTAGATGACAACTTGCATAAGGTGGAATCATGAAACTAGGCAAATAAGACAAAAATGATTAATTTAATGTCTAAGGTAGCTAACTACGGGTTGATTATTCTAACACATATTTCTTCCCATTTTGGAAGACTCCTATTTCACACATGTGAACACTCTATGGAGACATGAAGTCATGCGTAGATGGAAAACTTACCAAAGAATGGATCCATGACAATTGATAAATTTACTTGCACAAAGACAACCCTTGGCGGACATTTCCAACTGACCTCTCAAACTCCTGTTTTTAACACTTAGTCAAATTTTTTTTGTTCTCACTATGCAAAATATTATTTTTCCTATTTGTGGTAGATTGATATTTTGCATACGAGACCATCATAAGACAACCTGAAGGTATGGATGGATAGCCAGTTCACCAAGGAACATGCCTATGCTACTTGATGAATTTTATCATCAAAATAACCCCTCCTTGTGGGCATTTCAAAATTCCTTTTCAATTTCCTGAATCTAACACTTTCTTGTGTTCTTAAAATGCAAAATAATATTTTTCTTACTTTTGGTAGATTTATATCTTTGTCATAACAGATTGCACAGGATAACTAGGACCATGGTTAGATGCACCCATCAACTAGCTATAGCCTAAGACTTTTATAATATTTTTCTCATTGTCCTATGAGATAGGGCGGGAATTTCCCTGAGGCCACTGAGGCAGTTTTGCCAATACTGGAATAGTGCAAAACAACTTGAAACTCTATTTTGGTAGACCATTATCTTTGTCATCAAACATCTTCTTTGAGAATTGATACCATGGTGAGATAGCCTCTTCAACAAGCTGTAGGATTATAGCTTCAAAATACTTTTATCATACACCTATAAGGTATGTTGGGCATTTTCCCAAGGCCACATGAGCCATATTTTCCAACACTTGGACAATTTTCTTAGTCTAATCCAATCTGCCTAAAACATTGTTTTGGTAGGTTCATAACTTCTTCCTTTGCTACTTTCAAGACAATCTGAAGACATGGTCAGCTAGGCCAAATATCAATCTACATGACCCCCATATGGTGTGGGAATTTCCTTCAACAAAAAATTTGTGGAGGGCATTTTCTTAAGGCTACCTGAGCCAGTTTTCCAATACTTGGTCATTTTTAGGTCTTTCTCCAAAATTTATTCTGAAACCTCATTTTGGCAAAGTTCATAACTATTTTTTTAGACATGATTAAGGATAAATAATACCATTTTTAGTTATACAAACCAACATACTACAAGACCCCCATTTTCCATCGACATTTACTCTAACCCATAATTTAGGGTGGGCATCTTTCTGAGGCTACTTATCCATTTTTGCTTGCTCTAGAACAAACCCCTGTTTTGGTAGGTCCATAACTTCTCCCTTAGACACTTTCAGGACAAACCGAAGACATGGTCAGGTAGGAAAAACAATAATGTACAAGACTCCCATGCGATACGAGAATTTATATTCTCCTATAAATTATGGCGTGTATTTCCCTGAGGCAATTTATACTAATTTCCCCATACTTGGTCATTTTCTTGTTTTTCACCAAATTACCATATTTTTCCAAAATGATTGTCATTAATGTTGTCATCAATGACAATCCTA
>LPNX010964345.1:49821-116310 GCA_001517045.1 Pseudotsuga menziesii
TAAATAGTAATTCTAATTCGCTACACTAATTCATATATCTTGTAGGTCTTCAAACAAAGGGTAAATTTGCATGTCGATCTTGCGGTCCCAGGATAAAGTCTCGTCGTTCAAGGAGTTTAGCAAAGGAAGTCTTTGATGAGTATAGACACTTTCTTCCTAGGAACCATAGTTATCGAACTACAGACAAAGCAACATTCAATGGTAAAGAAGAGAATGGAAAAAAAACCACGAAGAATGCCACCTCACCTATGAAACTTGGAATATAATAGAAATCATCAAGGTATGCCAAATTATTTATGTATTGTTGGAATATTGGTCAATACTTAGCCAAATTTTTGAATATGCAAAACAATATTTTTCCTACTTTGAAATATTTATTTCTTGGACATGTGACCATCATAAGGAAAATTGAAAGCATGGGTGGATAATCACTTCAACAAGGAACATATCGATGTCACCCTATGAATTTTATTAGCACAAGGACATTGTTGAGTATGGTTGTCATTGATGTCAAAGGAGGTCATTAATGACAAAAGAAGTGTTGATATGGCATGTGTGATGAGGTGTAAAAACACATGGTGTCCTAATGTCTCATGATGTCATTGTTACATTCTGGTAGTAGTTGGTAACGATATGAAAATTTGGGGATTTTGACTAAGTGTTGAAAAACTCCCTAAAGCAATTGCCTTATGCAAATGACCACCATAATTCATAAGAAGAAGAAAATTCCTGCCATGAACTTCCATCCCGTAGTTTGTTGAAATATCTATCTGACCATGGCTTTGGTTGCCAAAAAAACTCATTGAACAAGAAGATACAGGTCTCCCAAAAGATGGATTTTTGGTTAAGTTAGTCAGAATTGCTATAGGGAAATTCCTGCCATAATTTCTGGGTTGAAGAAAATGACCGCACCACATGGTCATCCTGTAGGTGTATTTTTTGTCTACATGAACATGTTCTCACATTGGTTTGATAATGCTTGAGGAAGAAGATATGGATCTGCCAAAACAGGGTTTCGGGAAGTCTTACACCAAAGTTCAGTAAAATGCCCACCTAGGGAAAATGAAGGTGAGTATGGGAGTGAAATCAGCATAGGTGTACCCAGTAAGGTGTAATACATCATCTATTAGCATTAGTTCAAGTTTTGGGTGAAATGAAAAATCCACCATAGGTTTTGGACAAATTGTCTAAGTATGGAATTATTGGTAAAATATGCCTAAGTGGCCTCAAGGAAATGCGCACCACCTCTCATAGGATGATGCAATAAATTATCTGAAAGTGATAAGCTCTAGTATGTTGGTTGGTGCATCCAACCATGGTTTTATATTTCCCAAAGAGTCTCTGAGGACGAATATATCAATCTACCAAAAGTACCTCTCACCTCCATTTGCACTATCCCAGTAAAATGCCCGCCAAGGTTAGATGATGAGGTTGCAGGAGAGAATATTGGCATGGTTGATTCAATATTATATTCCTCACATTGTGGATGTCTCACTGTCCAAGTTTGATGAAAAAAATAAAATCACCTTGGTGACTTAGGGTTTGAAGAAATTTGTTCGAGTGCCAATAAGAAGTTTGGAAGACCACTTTCAAATGCCTGCCAGATGTTGGGTGTATGTCAATAGGTTAATCAATTGGCATGGATTTGTTCTTTGTTGAAATATATATCCATCCATACTTTCAGGCTGACTTACAATGGTCACATATGCAAAATATAAATCTTCCAAAAGTAGGAAAAATACTATTTTGCATATTGAGAAACACAAGAAAATTGCCCAAGTGTTGAGAACAGGATTTTGAGAGGTCATTTGGAAATTCCCACCAAGGGATGTCCTTGTGAAAATAAATTTATCAAATGTCATGGATCAAAGGCCACCTGGACCAGTTTTCCAACACTTAGCCATGTCCAAGAATTTCTCCAAGGTTTATCCTGAAACCCTATTTTGGCAGACTTATAACTTTCTCCTCAGAAATGATTAAGGAAAACTGAGACCATGGCTAGATAGTCAGTTCAACAAGATATAGCCTGATATGCTGGTGCGGGAATTCTATTCAAACCATGAATTATGGTGGGCATTCTCTTAGAGTAGTTTTGACTACTTTTTCATACTTAGTCAATTTCCAACGTTTCACAAAGTTTCCATATTTTTCCAGAATGATGTTAGATTACAACACTAACTTCCTGATAGCACCAACACACCATTATGTGTCTTTCCAGCCTCACCATACATTCCACATCATCATACTTTCCATGCCATTACTTCATTTGTCATTCCTTTGTCTTTCACTAAGTTTACCCTGCCATCACGTCTTTGGTTATCCTTTTCTCATTCACTGAACTCCTTTGACATCAATGGCAATCAAATTGAACTTGTATCATATATTATATAAATCTTTGTTTTTTTTTAGTGAATTATTTTCAGCGCGGTATGTGCCTATATTGACTAATTAGTGTTAATTTGATTTTGTTGACATTTCATGAATGTTGTTAAGGCATGAATGGGCTTCCACGAGGAATGAAAATTTACCCGATGCAATTCAGTAGGTTTCCATACTACGAGCACCTACAAATAGTTCATTTGTTTGATACAATGCATATCGGGAAGAGCATAACATAATTGTTATGGCGAATATTAGATGGAAGGATTGACAAAGAAAGAATTGGAAAGATTTGTAGTGACATCCAAGAAGCTAATCATGCATTGCAAAGTGTGATCATTAATTCTAATGGTGATGGTTGTCGACAGAATATTAGTCTTCCTTGGTGCTTGATGGAGCAACAGAGAAATATTGTAAAAGAGGTCGTCAGAAAAATCAGGTTTTCGACGGGGTTTTCGTCTAACATAAAGAATATCTTACTAAAAAAAGGTGATTTTGGTGGGGTTAAAACACATGACTGGCATACATTCATTAAGGTAATTGTGAGTTTTTAATATATTTCCTTATTGGTATGCACTATTTTATTAATTTTATTCTCTTATTTGGAAATAAATAATAATTATGTGTTTTTTGATACAGTATGTTCTACCTTTATCTCTCCCAGATGACTTTGACAACAACATAAAACAAATTATTTATGTTCTTGGAAAATACATGAGGTAAGTAATGTTTTATATGGAAAATGTACTTGGTCTGTGATTTGTAGCAGAACTTATTGACATATTATGTTTTACCCGCAAATTTTATATGGCTTGATATTTTTTTATTGCATCATTTGTAGGTGACTTTCCTCAAAAGAAATCCATAAAGAAGATATAAGGTATTGGAAGAGGGAAATTCCCTGACTAATGTGTGAAATGCAACAGTATCTACCTCTAGCATTTTTCAATGCACAAGAACACTACCTCATACACCAAGTTGAGGAGATTGAATTATGTGAACCGATACACACAAGGTTGATATAGATGGTGGAGAGGTAGTTAAAGTCGTTGAAGGATCTTGTTAGACAAAGAGCATGTCTTGAGGGTTCTATGGTATTCTAAATATTTTAAATATAATTTGAGTCGACTTGTTACTTTTTATAATATTTTATTATTTTGGTATAATGGACACGTGTCGCCTCTAGGATAAGCACATAAAGAGTTACCTATCGCCCTCTACTGGACTATAAAATGTGCTTCTTTCATGTAATAAATTTGTTATTATATTGAGGATAAATGCATTTCTTGAAAAAATCCTACCAAATTTTTCTTTATTATTATGTGATTTTTGAAAAAAAAAAATACTATACTCCTTCGCAACTTGGATTCTAGCTAAAAAGATTCTTATGCTTTACCGCTTGGAATCTAACTCAAAATAAATTCCTATTATTATACCAAGTGTAAACGCCAAGTTAAAAAAACCTCAAGTAAATTCGACAAAGTCGATACTCCTTAGAACATCATATCTAAGCCAAAGAAAATGAATGCAAATGACGAATCAAAAGAACTATGTATTATGAGATTAGATAGCCCTGAGGGAATTTGGAAGATTGATACCCATGCAAGCGTATCGCTAAAGGACGTTTAAATTATGACATTGATTAACGGTTGCTAGTTATAAGTGAACTTGGTAGGGAGTTTGTGATATAAGATTGGATACAAATCTTAAATGAATTTGATAAAATGGATAGTCTTTAAAATTTGGTATATAAGGTCAAGGAAATTCGTATTATAAAGTTAGATACTATTTAAATCAAAAGATATTTGTATTACCATTTAAAAAATTGTAATATATTTAAAAAAATATACACTAAAAAACTTTTCATATGTATTAAAAAAAAATCCATATTACAAAGTTTGGTGTGTCAAAAAGTAAAACATCTAAATATAAGAAAATCAATATTATCAATATTATCAAGTAAAAAGAAATTCATATTATAAAAGTGGATACCATTTAAATCAAAAGAAATCCATATTATGACTTGAAGAATCAGAACATATTTAGAAAAATATATACTCAAAAACTTGTTTATGTGCTAAAGGAAATCCATATTATAAAGTTTGGCAACCCAAAAACTTGGCATATATACCAAATAAAATCCATATTACAAAGTTTGTTGTGTCAAAGTAAAACATCTAAATATAAGAAAATCTATATTATCCAGTGGCTTTATAATTGTTATATACTGAATTTGGTAAAATAGATATTCTTCAAAACTCATCTAAATCAAAGCAAGTCCATAATACACTCTTACATTAACATCCACTTTGCTTAATTCCTTTTTATGTAAGATAGGGATTCTCAAACTCATTAACAGCAGACGTCCATTAACAGCATCAGTTTGTCATGAATGATTTTGAGAAGCTGTTATTTATATTATTTTGGAGTTTGTAGTTCCTTATGATGGATAGTTTACAAGCATATATTATGATATATCTTCAGTTATTTAAGCCATATACGGTGGTCTTTTGATGGCAGAACTAAAATTCCAGGGCGTGATTCTCTTTAAATGCCTTCAAAAGGTAGCTACCTATAAAGGTGTTCTATCTATGATGTAATGATAATAAACTAAATTTAACAAACTAAATGTAAATTGGTTAATCATTGAGAAAGAATAACAAATTCTATTTATACAACTGTATATTTCTTTATATGTTTTTTTTTTAACATACTTCTCTCATTCTCCTACAAATGTATGACACATTTATGCTTGTATGACACATTTATGCTTGTAAAGTGTATCCTCTTCCATCTCATATCACACATTATTGTTATATGTGAATGTTGTTTGAGATTCAATTGCTAGCCTTAGATCCAATTGCCAGCAAAGTACTTCTTAAAGCATTTGGAGGTGCTTATTTTTTCTAATTATATTTTATATAAACATTAGAAAAAAAAATATATAAAAAGTAATAGTAATGCAAACATATTTTTTGTTTTAACACATGGAAATATATATATATATATATATATATATATATATATTATTGACATAAAGTATACATAATTTTATGTTTGTATTGTTTTTCTCTTTTTATTGATTTTACAAAAAAACATTTGATCAATATATAATTTTATGTTGGTATGGTTTTCCTCTTCTCATTGATTTTACAACAAAACATTTGATCAAACTATAGATTTACATATAACTTAATTGCCAAAATATGGAATTTCATTTACATACTTTGTACAAAGCTTATCTTCATCAACTATAAGAACATTTTACTATTTCAAAACCCTTCACATTATTATGTTTATGACTTTTTTTTAAAGTAATTTTTCTAACTTGCACTAACATGTCAAACCAATTTCAACAAGCTTCTCTAATAGGTAGGGTTAAATTTCTCACTTACCACTTGATAGTATGGACATAGCCTATGCGCAATCTATCACTCTTATGACATTTGACAATATTTTTAAGAAGCACACACATGTGGATAGTCATCTCCGAACCAACAAGTAGGAGTCATTTATAAGAGTGCCATATAAATTATTTTTTTTTGATAGAAAAGGTTTCTCCTCATTCTTGTGCCTTAAAAGTTGAAATTACCTCAATATCCATGTCTTATCCTTGCATCATGAGCATAACTCATATATAGATTTTCAATCCTAACACATCGCCTAGGATCCAGAACTAACCAATGGTTCACATCCACTACATTCAACCAACATTTGGAGAAATCCCTAATGTAGCAACATCCCCGGGGATTCAACAACCCGTGTCAACCATTTTGTTGTTGTTGTTGTCGCATGCCGATTTATTAGTTTTGTTGAGTGTGAACGATCTTAGAGTGTGAAGGGTAGAGAAAGTGAGAAGTTGGGAGTTAGGTAGAATGCAAAGGATGGAAGGAAGATTGTAGAGCAAGTGAGGATTTCAAAGCTAGGTAGAATGCAAAAGGAAAAGGGAAAAGCAAGCGAAGAAAGTATAGTTAGGTGGTGTGTCAAGCAAGTGTGAAGAACATTAGTAAAAAATAATCACAAAGTTACTGTCATGCATTTTGACCACCACGTCACTAGTATATGATAGTGATGTAGGGTAGGGATAAATAAAAGGTTTCCAAAGAGAGGCTAATCCTACTCTACCTCCAATTCTACCTTGAATGTGTTCTTTATGTTGTGGAATCCTTTTTAACTAATCCATTGATATTCATGTGGGGTCATGAGGCACTTGTCAAAGTCACACACACCTTTCAATCTTATTCCATTGAAAGAGTGATACATGTCCCAAGAATGGAACAAAATTTGGAGGGACATGCAGACCCATCCATGTCAAGCTAACCCATGAGACATATGTGGGTTGATGGGGCCATGTCACAAGAACCTCAACCATCATAAAAAGTTGAAAACTATGCAGAAAAGATTAGGTTGATGCCTTGAGAACATGCTCCATAGTGCATGAATATATATGTTATCCTAGATATGCACATGGATTGAATTTTGATGGTTTTTTTTACCTTGAACATAGAATATTAATTGATTACATTTAAATAGTGAGGGTAACAGTTCCTTTTGAATCCTCTCTTAAATGCCATAGGATCGATATGGTAGGGTATTTTGGCATCCAAATGAAGTAGTTTGTGTTAGAGGGATTTGGTCGTGATAGTAGTAGTGCGGTGAATTCCAACAAAAGAGTGAAGGTGATAAGTATCATTGTTAAAAAAGACCGCAAATTCTATGCTTGAAGTTTGTAGAATGGAAGACAAAGGAGGTATTCGAGTTATAATACTTCTCAAGAGATAGAGAAGAACAAATCGTAATTTCATTGTAGATGTTACACTAGAAATGTTAAGGGTGTTGTCTTCTAGGTTGTGCATGATGGAATAGGTCAAAGAAGATGTACTTGACCATTGATAAATGATAAGAGTGAACATGGAGGAGAATTAGTCACTGAGGGAAGAGCCAAAATGATAGTGTTCACTTTGGGATAGAATGATAAGAATGATGAAGTTTAGGAAAAGCTTGTACTTGATAACCTTACGTATGGTGTAAGCCAAAATCAAAAGAGTTGATTACTAGGATTGAGATAAATAAGTTATCTCAGTTTGAGTATATTGAATATCTAGTAAATTTTTCATATACAAATTTCAAGAAAAACATTAAAACATAAGAATTTCATCTTTAACTATAGGAGCATGAGCACTTTGTAATTTCTTTTTCTCTTCAAATCATATTTTCCCTACTCGAGACACAATTAAAGCCTAATATTATGAGAATATATTTCTCTACAAAACATAAATTCATTTAACATGGCATAATGAAAATAAAAATAACACACATAACCCAATTGAAAGCTCATACAAATCTTATACATAATCTAACCATGAAATGGTAGATTCATATTTAGATATTTTTTTTTTTAGTAAAATCAAGTTATTAGATCTAACATCCATTATATCATTCACTTCTAACCCATTACATCATTAGCTTTTAACTAAAATTAAAGGTATATTCTTATTTTGACTCAATCTTTAATCACAATAATGTTAATATATTTTTAATAAATTTCCATTTACATTACACATAACTAATGGCTTATAAAAAATTACACATTATTTATAATTATGATTTAAATTTTTATTGAAATTTATTAGATCTAACATATCCATTACATCATTCACTTCTAACCCAATAAGTCATTAGATTTTAACTAAATTTGACTGTACATTCTTATTTCGACTCAATCACGAGTCACAATAATATTAATATATTTTTAATAGAATTCCATTTTCATTACACGTAACAAATGACTTATTAAAAAATTACACATTATCCATAATTATGATTAACTTTTCATTACAATTTCATTCACAATATATGAGTAACAACTTAAAAAAATTATCTATAATTATGATTTAAAAGTTTAATGGAATTTCATTCACATTACATGAGTAATAATGGCTTATAGAAAAGGTACACACTATCCATCATTATGATTTAAATTTTAAATGGGATTTTATTCATACCATATGAGTAATAGCTTATAAAACAATTACACATTACCTATAATTATGATTTAAATTTTTAATGGAATTTCACACATTACAGATGAGTAATAGCTTATAAAAAAATTACACATTATTTATAATTATGATTTAGAGAAAGAATACACCAAATATAATTCACTACACAACAAAAACACATACTTCATGAAAATGTATTTTTGTAAACAATATATGGTGATTCCATGAGGAATTAATACATATACCATTTGACATCAATGAACTAATAACTTAAACACGATTATACCTTTTCGTAAAAAGACTATGATAAATGTTTATTTTAAGTTCAAAAATATTTACACAAATACCATGAGGAATTGACACATATACCATTAGACATCATGGAAATAATAACTTAAACACAATTATACCTTTTCGTATAAAGACTATGATAAATGTTTATTTTAAGTTCAAAAATATTTATTATTTCCATGTCATATTGGAATTATTTTGCACATATACTAGGATAAATTTTTATTTTTAATTGTTAACTATTTATTATGTTTATAACATAATGGAATCATTTTGCACATATTTATTTTTAATTGTATAACTATTTATTATGTTTATAACATATTGGAATCATGTAAATTAAATATGAAGCTTGGGGTGAGGATGGCGCCTAGGGTTTTGATACCAGTTTGTCTAGTTCTCTCAGCAGTTTTTACCCAGCTTTTCCTTTGTCGCCAATGAAACCATGGTTGGTTTCAGCCTTGACTCTCCTTCCTGTGTTTTCTCGAACAGGTGGCTTCTTCCGCCACCTTTAATCACGTTCTCTTTGGGTTTGTTTCACACAGGGGTGAACGTGGGTTGTTTTCTCTCAGTGGGTGGCAACAATCTTTAGGCTTGGTCCTTTTGGATGGGCTCTACGCCTTCGTTTCTTACTTAAGGCTATAATTGTGCCAGCACTCCTCCTCTTCTCTATCATGGTTTCTAGCTGTCCTGTTAGGGTCAGGTTTTCTGCTACTTTATCCCTTCTTGGTTTGGAATCCAGGCACTGGAGTCTCTTCTCCTCTGCGGAGGACTAGTACCAACTAGTGAAATAAAAAAGTGGGAATATTGTTTGGATACTAGATGGATTTCTTAGTTTTGAGCAGGGTTTAGGGTCGAGTTTATTTTTTTGTGCTAGGTTGGTGGTTTGTTTTCGCTTCTACGTTGTTTGTTTGGCTGTCACCTTATGGAGCACCCATGATTTACAGGGTTGACCTTGTCTGTTGTCTCCATTTGGGATTATCATGATGCCTGTACCCTTAACATAGGGTTTCTGAGGTCTATTTACTTTGAGTGTAGTGGAGTTGACTTGCTCTTTCCAGGGTTCTAGTCATCATAGTTCCTGTCAGTTTTTTCATTTTCTCTTTCCCCTCGCTTCTTTTGGGATTTGTATGTTCACACTTGCTCCTGCGGTTTCTGACTTAGGTAGGACAAAGCTATCTCTTTCTCCTTATCTGGATCTCAAACCCTAGGGTTTGGTTAGACTTAACCCTAACTTAGTGATTATGTTCCTATGCTTAGTGATTATAATTACCACACTTCGTTTTATGATATTTTGTTGATATTATGACATACATTCTAGTTGATACTATTTGTGACAAAACTGCTTGTAAAGACTTGGTTGGTTGCAAAGTTGTAAGCTTGCTTGTCGCTCCTTCATTTTGTTACACTCATGAGATGTTAAAGAAAAGGGTTATGGTCTTACTTAGTCTTTACGACTAATGTATAAATCTTCATGTGTAGGTGGATGAAATCACCTTTGAAAATTGCTGAGGAATAACTCACATTAGCAAGCAACCATGTGTTAAAGAAAGGTGATCCGACTTGATAAATCAATCCGGATAATAACCCATATATTAACCTATATTTGATATTAATACTAAATACTTATACCCCATCTATCCGGGCATGCAAAGGTCCTAACTAAAACATATGCAATACGCCTAAAATAGATTCTTTGTAAGTCTCCACCTTGGATAAGAGATATCATAGGAATTATGATAAACCTTACATTACCATATCTAATACACTCCACAGTAGGGAATATTAGGTGTATTGTTCTGGTTTTTAAATATGATGTGACTAAGGGCATAACCTTTGGGACAATATCAGTAAAATAAATATGCAAAGGATACGACTTAAAGGAATCCACCTGCAAACCACGTGATTGCATTAAAACTTCCAGATGGCAGGAAAGGAATGGGGTGCAAAACCCTAGAGTTTTAACGTGTCTTAATGGATATACTTATCTTTTCGATGGGGTTGATGTTAACTATTTTCTCACTTTTTCAGCTTGCCTCCAGCCGCTCGACCTTGCCCTTCTACTATTTGCAAACAGAGATGGATGATCCAATAGACTTGGCCTCGACCTCTTCTAAAACTGTCCAAACTTGAACAACACAACGATAACGTTATGAAACCTCGTTATGGTATTGTTTGGGTGACTCTGGTTGGAGTTTAAGACAATGAGAAGGTAAATATTTCAGTTGCATTGTCATTAAATAATTTCTCTCTTACACAAAGTTCGTATAAAAATATTATTTAACTCTATGATTGAATGTATATGGAGGTGATTCCCTCATTGGCTTTTTGCGATGAGGTGTTTTTTTTGGGGGGAAGAGATACTATTCGTGAATATCTGGCAACCGGTAAGACCATGGCTTCACCTTTTAAGGGATCTGAAGGCAGAAAACTTGGTGACTTGTTGTGTGTTCATCCTTATAACATTGGGGTTTTATCCGTGTGACTGCACGTGGATGTGAAAGTTATAGTGAACTTGATACTGCAATTATTTTTCTGAACTTTGTGGAGTCCTTTGACTATGCCACGTATCTCTATTTTCTATGTTGTTTTTTTTTTTTTTTGAAAGAATTTTTAGCTTCTAAGAGTCCGTGAGGGCCCAGCTTACTCTTCATAATACTGTAACTTTAGTTGTTTAGACATTACCGCTCTGTATAATAGTTATTCTCTAAAATCGATTTTCTTCTATAGTTTGTAAAATTATAATATGAAGCTGTGAGGTATTTATGTTATCTTACTGGTAATTGGAAAGGGCCATAAGACCTTTGTCAGTAACGCCCATTGTTTCTTGAATCCAGGAATGGTCGTATTTAAGGTTTAGAAGACCAGTGAGGGATTAAATGTCTATGAACATGTCAATGCACTGTAGCTTCATTTTAAAAACTAGTATAAGAAAATTTTGAAGCTACACCATTCGTTTTCTAGCTTGCTTAATGTTTCATAGTTTGTATTTAACAATATGGTCAAGAGTTTCCTTAATGTCATTTTGATTAGAAAACAAGAGCCATGAGACCTCTATTAAAATATAATTACTGTCACCAATATATAGAGGGTTTATAATTAGATTCTTTAGTTCAAAACCTTTGTACTATTCTTCAATAGTCACAATATAATTTCTTTGTTTGTATTCACCTTTTTTCCATTTATCAAAATTTATTACTGTTTATTCTTATTTACTTATAAACGACTATAAAAAATTGCAGGTTACTTGATCTATAAGAATCAATTATAAAATGAATCTTAGGGTTTCATTGTATACTTTAAAACGACTGTGAAGCTTCTAACTTGTAACGTATGTTGTTGAGGAGAAGGCCGTAAGGCTAATGACCACGTTTTTTACACTATTTCTTGTACATGTTTTGGTGAGATCCTGTGAGGGATTTTACGCCTACTTTGATTGTTTTAAAATTGTTAATGTAATATTAGTAGGCCATTGGTTCGTAGGTAAATTTCGATAATTACTTTATTACAGAGTCTTGGCCGTGCGACCTTTTCCACTGAAACAAAGTAGGACCATTGTTTAAAATATTTAAACTCTGTTTAAGTGATAATATTATTTTCTACAGAAAAAATAAGCCCTAAGGCTATATGTAGTTTTCTTCTGTAAGTACTTGACTTGCAAATAACAATGCCAACACGACATATAATCCTATAATCAGTGATGTAGCCTGTCAATAACCCAATTTGGTATTTAATAATTAGTTACATGAGGGTTTGGGCTATAATGATCTTATAAAGAACTATTATGTAAAACTAGCTCGATTATTACTTTAAATTTGAAGCTTTGTTTAGACTAAAATAATTCCTTGTTTTGGTTGTATGAGGAATAGAACTTAGCCCTAGACGAAAAATAATGTAACCATAGAATACTGAAAAGGAAAATGGATATGAACATTTGATTTCTTAGAAAATTTCAGTGTTAAGTTTATCTCTGTATATTCTTGTTTTAAAACTTAAACTAACAGAAAGTAATACCATTAATACTAACGTTCGAGTAGTCTAAAAAAATGAGGTAGAAATACCGTAGAGGTACTCATAAAACTAACATGAAGCAGAAAGAGGATCATCATTTAGGATACCGGATACTTTACAAAAATAACTAAATCAACATATTTAACTTTTTAAATTAAATAGACAGAAATGTAATTCCAGCACATAGCCTATCCAAGCATTATATATAGAATTACCGAGCATAAATAAAAGTCCAGATTCAGAATTAAAAATCATTTGAACTTGGATAGTATGTAGAAGGGTACAAACACCCAAAGGATACTGTTCCACCCAACCTTTTCCTGAAGTAGCCAAAGTTACTTGCTTAGGACCCCCGTTCCTGTTCACTGAACCACTAGGACGAAGATATCTTCCACAAATCAAACTTTCTACAACTTAGCACTTAGTACTAGAATTAATTCAACAAATCACTTTAGTTATCCCATCATCAAATTCCTTATTTTCTTGGGTTTTCAATTTACAGCGGTCACAAGATTCATTCACCTAGAAATTAGAATGAGTAGTGAGCCTCCTGCTCAATTTGATTTTTTATTTAAGATTTTCTAGGTCTTTGGGCCAGTTTTGGAATTAAATGAGCCACCCTCTTAGTTCCCCCTCTTAGGGAACATGACCACATTTTTATGGATTATGCTCCTGCAATAGCTAGAAAGTGAAATGCTAGTGCTGCCACTTGTTAAACAACCTTCTACAACTGCTCCTTCCTCCTAGTGGGCCAATGAAAAATCATTTAACAGTATCCCCTGGATTGCTGTCTCCTTTATTTAATTATTAAAATAGATAATTCTTCAATTACAGTCATCATTGACCCACTTGGTCATAAACTTTACAATAAATTTAACATAATGTTTTTTCTGAAATAAATAATGACTTTTTTTTCTTCCAGTTTTTGGTATGTTACAAACACCCCCCTTAAGCTCAACATCGTCCTCAATGTTGGTTAAGTTATTCTGAGTCTTCTTGGAATAGAGCTATATATGCCACTCACGTATCACTCTTCAGTTCCCTGGTTGCTTCATCTGGACTGAGGTGTTTCCGTTGCACCTTTACCTGTCCAATGGTGTGTTTCTGGAGAAAAAATTCCCTCCTATCAAGAATACATTCCAATTCCACTGGAAAATATCCTTCTAGGTCTACTTGAATCACATTCCATTCAATCACATGAGTAGCATCATGTACATACTTTTTCAAAATAGAAACATGAAAGACATTATGTATTCTAAGATTAGGTGGAAATGATAACTGATATGCCACTGGCCCTACCTTTTCCAATACTTCAAACAACCCACAATACCTTGGTTCTAATTTAGCACTGTTCCCTAGTTTAAAGGATCTCTTTCTGGGTTTTACCTTAACAAACACATGATCACCTACTTGGAATTCCTTCGTATTTCTTTTAAGGTTGGCATGACTCTTTTGTTTTTCCTGAGCAGTTTCAAATTGCTTTGTACCTGTTTCACTGTTAGTTCTAGTTCTTTCAAACAAGTCAAGTCCTAACCTAAAATGGTCAACTGTATTACTCCATGTAATAGGAGTGTTACATTTTCTACCATATAATTTTTCAAAAGGACGAAGCTTTACTAAATATTGTTAATGGTTATTATAAGCAAATTCAACTAAGTGCAAATAGTCTTCCCACTTCTTGGGGCAATATCTAACATACATTCGTAACATATCTTCTAGTACTTGATTGACTCTTTCTGTTTTTCCATCCATTTGTGAATGGTAAGAAGTACTGAAATTCAATTTAGTATCTAGTCCTTTAAATAAATATTTACAAAAATTATTAGTAAATTTATGATCTCTGTCAGAAATTATTACCTTTGGAATTTCATGCAAATGAAAGATTTCAGCAATGTTAGCAACTTTATAAGTTGTTTTAACATGTATAAAGTGTGTTTCCTTACTTAGTTTATCCACAACTACCATTATTGAATCATTTTGTTTCTGATTTTTAGGTAAGCAAGTTACAAAGTTAATACTGATGACTTCCCATTTCCAATTTGGAATTGGTAATGGTTGTAAAAGACCTACTAGATGTTGATGTTCAGCTTTAACTTGCTGACATTCTATACACCTAGCTAAAAATTCAGCAGCTTAATTTTTCATATTACACCAAAACTACTATTTTCTCAACATTGTTATCATCTTTTGATATCCCGGATGTCCGGAATAAGGATTTTTGTGTACTTCATTCAAAATCAATAGTTTAACTTCCGGTATATTTGGAACATAAAGTTTGTTTTTATACAGTATTAGACATTTTTCATTAATACTGTAATCTGTATTTATATTTTCAGATACATTCTGAGTTGCTTTTTCTTTTCAATTTTGGTATTTTGTGTCCAGTTTTATTCCTTCTTCCAATTTATCCTCTAAATTAGTTTTATAACTACTAATGGGAGTTATAAATCTTGTTACTGCATTTCTTCTGAAGGCGTCATCCACTTTATTTTCTTCCCCTTTAATGTGTCTGATTTCAAAATCGTACTCGCTAAGGAAAGATAACCACCTAGCTTTCCTTGCATTTAGATTTTGTTGATCAAATAGATATTTTAGGTTTATGTTATCAGACATTAGCAAATATATTTTACCTATTAGGTGACATGGCCCCATTTTTAAAGCATGGATTATGGTATCCCTCTCTAAGTCATAATTTGCGTAATTTTTTTCATGAGTTTTTAACTTCCTTGATTCATATGCAATTGCATGACCTTCTTTTGTCAGTACTCCACCCAAACCTTCTTTGCATGCATCAATGCATACGATGAATCTTTGTCAGGATATGCTATTTTTAGATTGGGTGCAGTGGTTAATAATCCTTTTAATTTATTGAAACTGTCTTCGCATTTCGGATCCGAAACAAATTTATTACCCTTTTTCTATAATGATGTTATAGGATTTCTAATTTTTGAAAATCCTTCTATAAATATTTTGTAACACCCTATTATTCCCATAAAGGATCATACACCAGGCACGTCCTTAGGGACATGCCAATCAATTATTTCTTTTGTCTTATCCGGGTCTATCGATATCCCTTCTTCAGATATTATGTGCCCTAAATATTGTATCTTATCTTTATAAAATTCATATTTACTGAACTTAGCATAGAGATGATGTTCTCTTAAAACTTGAAGTATTATATACAAGTGTTTATTGTGCTCTTCTTTTGTTTTAGAATAGATTAATATGTCGTCTATAAATACGACCACAAATTTGTCTAAGTATTTACTTAGGACAATGTTCATTAAGAACATGAAAGTTGTTGGAGCGTTAGTTATCCCAAAGGGCATAACCATGAACCCATAGTGCCTGTATCTAGTTCTGAAATAAGTTTTAAAGATAGCTTCATCTTTAATTTTAAATTGATGATATCCATATCTCACGGTCTATTTTAGAAAATATCGTTGCTCCACGTATTTGATCAAATAGATCATCAATGCGGGGTAGAGGATACTTATTCTTAATTTTCATTTTATTAAGTTGATGGTAGTCTATACATAGGCGTAAAGTACTGTATTTCTTTTACCAAAAGGGATCAGTGCTCCCCAAGGGAATACACTTGGTCTTACATAGTTTTTCTCTATTAGTTCCTGTAATTGTAATTTTAATTTGTTTAGATCCAAAATGTTCATTTGATAAGGAGATTTTGAATTAGGTATCGCTCCTGGTACTAATTCAATTGTAAAATCCAGATCTCTCTTGGGAGGTAATCCTGGAATTTATTCCAAGAATACATCCGAAAGATTTTGCAGGATTAGAATATCCTCAAATCTTGTCTTATCTTCTTTATCAATTTGTTCATTACTTATTATGTGTACAACAAATACTTTACAACCTTTTCTTACAACCTTTTTCATATGTAAGGCTGAGATTTGTGTAACAAAAATTTTCCTAGGTATTCTCATGACTGTAATTCTTTCTCCTTTATTATTTAAACAAGTAAAAGTTTTCTGAAAACAGTTTAAAATCACTTGGTTTTTTTTCAGCCAATCCATTCCTTTTAGGACATCGTAAGATCCTAATTGAAACACATTTAAATTGACCTAAGTTTCAAACTGAATCATAAGCAAATTACAATTTTCAACATCATTGACTACTTTCCGTTTAGTTCCTGTAGCTAACTAAAGCAGCCAATATTTTTCAAATTTTTTTAAAGATAAGATGCAATTTTCCACTATGCTAGGTGATACATAACTTAAACTAGCACCTGGATCAATCAAGATGGAAACAGACTGGTTTTATATCATACCTTGCACTTCCACCATGGAAGTCTCATGGTTTGCTTGCCAATTCTCCAAAGCTGCATTTATTTTGGGAATTTCATTTTCCAAATCACCAACTGTTTCCTCCTATTGGATAGTGTGTACATTGCTGAAGTTCCCCTTCCTGTTCAAACAGTACTTGGAATAATGCGGTCCTTGAAATTCCCAGCACTTGACAGGTTCGTTATGTTCAGTATTTTTTAACAAAGTTGTCAGGGATATTCCTGCCTTTTGGTGCTGTAGTATTCTGTGGTACTTTGTTTTTAAAATCAGTTCTCTGATAGTTATTCTTGGAGAAATTCTGAGATTTACTCCCAAAACTCTTATTTGATTTAAACCCTCTTCTCTTATGGTCAAAATGACTTGTCTTCTTATTCTTCTAGTTCGGTAAAATTTCTCTTTTCTTACTCCGTTCATAACAGAAATCAGTTTTTCTCATAACTTCCTCAAGAGTCTTCGGGTTGTCAAACTCAATCCTATCTTTCAAGCTAGTGGGAAGGCAGCTTAAAAATATTTGTATTTTAGGATTTTCATTTTTTAAACTCTGGTATTTTGTGTCCAGCTTTATTCCTTCTTCCAATTTAACCTCTAAATTAGTTTTATAACTATTAATGGGAGCTACAAATCTTGTTACTGCATTTCTGGTTAAGGCATCATCCACTTTATTTTCTTTCCCTTTAATGTGTCTAATTTCGAAATCGTACTCGCTAAGGAAATCTAACCACCTAGATTTCCTTGCGTTTAGATTTTGTTGATCAAATAGATATTTTAGGCTTATGTAATCAGACATTAACAAAAATATTTTACCTATTAGGTGATGGCGCCCCATTTTTAAAGCATGGATTATAGAAACCATCTCTAAGTCATAAGTTGCGTAATTTTTTTCGCGAGTTTTTAACTTCCTTGATTCATATGAAATTGCATGACCTTGTTGTGTTAGTACTCCACAAAATCCTTCGTTGCATGCATCAATGCATACGACGAAATCTTTGTCTGGATCTTCTATTTTTAGAATGGGTGCAGTGGTTAATAATCCTTTTAATTTATTGAAACTGTCTTCACATTTCTGATCCCAAACAAATTTCTTACCCTTTCTATAATGATGTTATAGGATTTGCAATTTTTAAAAATACTTCTATAATTCTTTTGTAATACCCTATTATTCCCATAAAGGATCGTACATCAGTCACGTCCTTAGGGACATGCCAATCAATTATTTCTTTTGTCTTATCTAGGTCTATCGATATCCCTTCTTCGGATATTACATGCCCTAAATAGTGTATCTTATCTTTATAAAATTTATATTTACTGAACTTAGCGTAGATCTAATGTTCTCTTAAAACTTGTAGTATTATCTGCAAGTGTTCATTGTGCTCTTCTTTTGTTTTCGAATAGATTAATATGTCGTCTATAAAGACGACCACGAATTTGTCTAAATATTTACTTAGGACAATGTTCATTAAGAACATGAAAGTTTCTAGAGCGTTAGTTAGCCCAAATGGCATAACCATGAACTCATAGTGTCTGTATCTAGTTCTGAAAGAAGTTTTAAAGATATCTTCATCTTTAATTCTAACTTGATGATATCTGGATCTCAAGTCTATTTTAGAAAATATCATCACTTCGCATATTTGATCAAATAGATAATCAATGCAGGGCAGCAGATACCTATTCTTAATTGTCATTTTATTAAGTTGATGGTAGTCTATACATAGACGTAAAGTACCGTCTTTCTTTTTAACAAAAGGGATTGATGCTCCCCGAGGGAATACACGTGGTCTTACCTAGTTTTTCTCTATTAGTTCCTGTAATTGTAATTTTAATTTGTTCAAATCCAAGATGTTCATTAGGTAAGTATATTTCGAATTAGGTATCGCTCCTGGTACTAATTCAATTGTAAAATACAGATTTCTCTTGGGAGGTAATCCTGAAATTTCTTCCGAGAAATTTTGCAGGATTAGAATATACTCTAATCCTAACTTATCTTCTTTACCAATTTGTTCATTACTTATTATGTGTACAACAAATACTTTACAACATTTTCTTACAACCTTTTTCATCTATAAGGTTGATATTTGTCTAATATAAATTTTCCTAGGTATTCCCATGACTGTAATTCTTTCTCCTTTATTATTTAGAGAAGTAAATTTTTTTCTGAAAATAGTTTAAAATCACTTGGTTTTTTTTCATCCAATCCATTTCTATTAGTACATCGTAATATCCTAATGGAAACACATTTAACCTAACCCTAGTTTCAAACTAACTCATAAGAAAATTACATTTTTCAACATAATTGACCACTTTCCATTTAGTTCCTGTAGGTAACTGGAGTAGCCAAGATTTTTCAAATTTTTTTAAGGAGAAGATGCAATTTTCTGCTATTCTAGGTGGTACATAACTTAAAGTATCACCTGGATCAATCAAGATGAAAAGTGACTGGTTTTATATCATACCTTGCACTTCCACCATGGAATTCTAATGGTTTTCCTGTTAGTTCTCCAGAACTGCATTTATTTTGGGAATTTCATTTTCCACATCTCCAACTATTTCCTCCTTGTGGATAATGTGTACGTTGCTAAAGTTCACCTTCCTGTTCAGAAAGTACTTGGCATAATGTGGTCCTTGACATTCCCAACACCTAATAGGTTCCTTATGTTCAGTATTTTTAACAAAGTTGTTAGGAATATCCCTACCTTTTGGTGCTGTAGTATTCCGTGGTGCTTTATTTTTAAAATTAGTTCTCTGATAGTTATTCTTGGAGACATTCTAAGATTTACTCCCAAAACTCTTATTTGACTTAAACCCTCTTCTCTTCTGGTCAAAATGACTTGTCTTCTTATTCTTCCAGTTAGGTAAAATTTCTCTTTTCTTACTTTGTTCATAACAGAAATCAGCTTTTCTCATAGCTTCCTAAAGAGTCTTCAGGTTATCAAAATCAATCCTATCTTTGAAGCTAGTGGGAAGGAAACTTAAAAATATTTGTATTTTAGGATTTTGATCTATTATGTAAGGTACATATCTTAATAGACTTAGAAATTTGCTGCTTAAATCTTTCATTGACATTGAACCCAATTTTAATTGATAGAATTCCTTAGCTCTTTCCTCGTAGTATTTTTCAGATAAAAACTTGCTTTTAAAATACTTTTTAAAAACCCTCCAGGTTAAGTACTTGTCCTTAAGGTTTTGGAACCGTTTTATATCTTTCTACCAAATATCCACTTTTCTGCTTAAATTGTAAATAACCATTCGGGCTTTTAGTATGTCAGAGTAGTTGTAAATATGAAAATATGTCTTCATTCCTGACAGCCAAACTTCTCCTTCTTCACCTTTCTCTACTTCTGTGATAAACATTGGAGGTTTTATTTTTTAAATTCCCGAAATTTCTTCATAGGGTTTATACTTCCTTCTCCTAGGTTTATGATCACTTTCACTACTGTCACTTATGTAATTATACCTTCCCTTATGTTACCTTGCATTAACCTATGAAGAAGATTCACTATCAGAATATTTTCCTTTATTTCCTTTATGTTTGTAGGACATTGTTTTAGAATCAATTTCATAAACATTTCACTTATCTTTTCCTCTATTATGCATATTGTCTGATAAATCCAATTCATTTCCAGAATTCTTTCATTATCCATTTTTATAGTTTTGAATTCATCTTTTAATTCCTTAACTATTTGTAGTAACTCTAAAGGAGGATTATTCACTTCTAGATAAATGTTGTCTGGATTGCTGTGCTGAGAACCATTTTTAGCAGATGCTTCAACACCTTCTATTTTCCTGCAAAACATATTTTATATTTATGTACAGAAATAAATGTAAATAGAATCAGTATATTTGTTTTCTTATTTGCATGTGAGTGAGCCAATTAGGCCTAGTGTTTGGAACCTCGCTTTGATACCATATGTAACATCCCTAAAATTCATAATATTTTATTTATTTATTTACTATATGTAACTTTAAAAGTTCCTAGAAACTAATTCCAAGAGATGTTATACTTCATAATTCTTTTGTTGTAATGATTATTGCTTTGATAATAACTGCAATATTTATGTGCCTATGATTAGTGATTATAATTAGCACACCTCATTTTATGATCTTGTGTTGATATTATGACATATATTCTGGTTGATACTATTTGTGACAAAACTACTTGTAAAGACTTGGTTGGTTGCAAAGTTGTAAGATTGCTTGTCACTCCTTTAGTTTGTATGTCGCTCATTCAGTTTGTTACAGTCATGAGTTGTTAAAGAAAAGAGTTATGGTCTTACTTAGTCTTTACGACTAATGCATGAATCTTCATGTGCAGGTGGATGAAATCACCTTTGAAAATTGTTGAGGAACAACTTAGACTAGCAAGAAACCAGCTGTTAAAGGAAGGTGATCCTCCATGAAAAATTAATCAGGATAATAATCCATACCTTAACATATGTTTGACCTTAATAATAAATACTTATACCCCATATATCTTAGCATGCAAAGGCCTAACTAAAACATATGCAATACACCTAAAATATATCCTATGCTTTGTAAGTCTCCACCTTGGATAAGAGATATCACAAGCATTATGATAAACCTTACATTACCATATGTAATATGCTCCACAACAGGGAATATTAGACATATTGTTCTGGTTTTTAAATATGATGTGACTAAAGGAATAATCCTAGGGACAATATTGATAAAATATATCTAAAAAGGATACGACTTAAATACATCCACCTGGAAACCATGTGATTGCATTAAAACCTCCAGATGGCAGGCAAGGAATGGGGTGCAAAACCCTTTATTTTTAATGTGTCTTAATGGCTATACTTGTCTTTTCAATGGGGTTGATGTTAATTGTTTTATCACTTTTGCACCTTTCCTCCCACTGCTCGACCTCGCCCTTATATTGTATGCAAACAAAGATAGAGGAGACAACAAACTTGGCCCTCAACCTCTTCTAAAACTTTCCAAACTTGAACAACATGCCAATAAATTTATCAAACCTCGTTATGGTATCGTTTGGCTAAATCTGGCTGGAGTTCAAGATGCGGAGAAGGTAAATATTTCAACTGCATTGTCATTAAATAATTTGTCTCTTACACAGAGTTTGTATAAAAATATTATTTAACTTTAGGATTGAATGTATATGCAGGTGATTCCATGGTTGGATTTTAGTGACGAGGTTTTTTTTTTGGGAAGAGACTAGTCGTGAATACCTTGCATCCAGTAAGACCATGGCTTCACCCTTTAAGGGATATGTAGGAAAAACAATTGGTGACTTGTTGTGTGTTCACCCTTATAACGTTGGGCATTTATCCTTGTCACTACGCGACAATGTGAAAGTGATAATTAACTTGATACTGCAAGGATTTTTCTGAACTCTGTGGAGTCCTTCGACTATGCCACGTATCTCTGTTTTTCATGTTCTTGTTTGTTTTTTATACTAAAAGAATTTTTAGCTTGTAAGATCTCGTGAGGGCCCAACTTACTCTTCGTAATACTGCAACTTTGTTTTTTAGACATTACCACTCTATATAGTAGTTATTCTCTAAAATTGAGTTTCTTCTACAGTTTGTAAAGTAATAATATGAATCCGTGAGGCCTTTATGTTATCTTACTGGTAATTAGAAAGGGTCCTAAGGCCTCTATCGTTAATTCCTGTCGTTTCTTGAATCTAAGAATGGTTGTCTTTAAGGTTTAGAAGACCTGTGAGGGCATAAATGTCTATCAACATGTCAATGCACTGTAGCTTCATTTTATAAAGTAGTATAAGAAAATTTTGAAGATACACCATTTGTTTTCTAGATTTCTTAATGTTTCAAATTTTGTATTTAACAATAGAGTCAAGAGTTTCCTTACTGTCATTTTGATTGGAAAACAAGAGTCGTGAAGCCTTTGTTAAAATATAATTACTGTCACCAATATCTAGAGGGTTTATGATTAGATTCTTTAGTTCAAGGCCTTTGCACTATTGTTCAATAGTCACGATTTCATTTCTTTGTTTGTATTCACCTTTTTGCAAAAGGGTCATGAAGCCATTTATCAAAAGTTATGATTGTTTACTCTTATTTACTTATAAACTACTACCAAAACTTGCAGGTTACTTAATGTATAAGAATCAATTATAAAACAAATCTTAGAGTTTTGTTGTATACTTTAAAATGACCTTGAATATTCTAACATGTAGCATATGTTGTTGAGGAGAGGGTCGTAAGGCTAATGACCACTGTTTTTACATTATTTATTGTATGTGTTTTGGTGAGATCCTGTGAGGGATTTTACACCTACTTTAAGTGTTTTAAAATTGTTAATGTAATATCAGTAGGCCATTAGGCCGTAGGTAAATTTACATAATTAATTTATTACAGTTTCTTGGACATGCGACCTTTTCCACTGAAACAAAGTAGAACCACTATTTAAAAGATTCAAACTATGCTTAAATGACAATATTATTTTCTACAGAAAAGAATAAGCCGTAAGGTTGTATGTAGTTTTCTTCTATAAGTACTTGACTTGCAGATAACAATACCAACACGGCATACAATCCTATAATCAATCATGTATCCTGTCGATAACCCAATTTGGTATTTTAATAATTAGTTAGATGAGGGTTTGGGCTATATTTATCTTATAAATAACTATTATGTAAAACTAGCTTGATTATTACTTTAAATTTGAAGCTTTGTTTAACCTAAAATAATTCCGAGGTTTGGATGTATGAGAAATAGAACTTAACCCTAGACAAAAAATAATGTAACCGTAGAATATTGAAAAGGAAAATGGATTTTAACATTTGATTTCTTAGAAAATTTCAGTGTTAAGTTTATCACTATATATTCTTGTTTTAAAACTTAAACTAACCATAAGTAATGCCATTAATACCAACATTCTAGTAGTCTACAAAACTAAGGTAGAAATACTATAGAGGTACTCGTAAAACTAACATGAAGCAGAAAGAGGATCATCATTTATGCTATGGGATACTTTACCAAAATAACTAAATTAGCAGATTTAACTTTTTACATTAAATAGACAGAAATGTAATTCAAGCACATAACCTATCCCAGCATTCTATTTAAAGTTACTGAGCATAAATAAAAGTACATATTTATAATTAAATATCAGTTGAACTTGGATAGTATGCAGAAGGGGAAAAACACCCAAAGGATACTGTTCCACCAAACCTTCTCCCGAAGCAGCCAAAGTTACTTTCTTAGGACCCTCGAGCCTATTCACTAAACCACTAGGACAAAGATCTCTACCACACAACAAAATTTCTGAAAATTAGCACTCAATAGCAGACTTAACTTAGCAAATCACTTTAGCTATCCTCTCATCAAATTCCTTGTGTGCCTGACTTTTCAGTTTGCAGTAGTCACAAGGTTCATTCACTCGGAAATTAGAATGAGTAGTGAGCCTCCTGCTCAATTTTATGGTTTATATAAGATTTCCTAGGTCTTTGGGTCTGTTTTGGAAGTAAATGAGCCACTAACTCAGTTTTCCCTCTCAAGAAACATGACCACTTTTGTAGGGATTATGCTCCTACAATAGCTAGAAAGTGAAATGCTAGTGTTGCCACTTGTCAACCAGCCTTCTACAGCTGCTTCTTCCTCCTAGTGGGTCATTGAACACTCAATTAATAGTCTCCCCTGGATAGGTGTCTCCTTTATTTAATTATTAAAATAAAAATTTCTTCAATTACAGTCATCCTTGACCCACTTTGCCATAATCTTTACAATAAATTTAACATAATGTTTTTTCTGAAATAAATAATAAATATTTATTTTTCAGTTTTTGGGTATGTTACAATCTGTATAAATAGTTGTATAAATAGCTTCCAGTTGATTGTTTGTTATATTGTATTTATTGTGAGTTTGATCAATAACATGTTATACAAGTTGACAACAACTTTATACTCAAAACTAGAACTCTAGCCATTAAAACTCCTATTTTTGTGAAAAAAACACCTCTAAATAAAAATTGTGGACATGCACAAAAACAATCCTTGTTGTTTTTTACAATAACATTGAAATCAAGCCCCAAATTGAAAATTGATGTAGCACAATATTTCAAAAAATAGTATAATTATATCATTTTATCATAATTTAAAATTATAATTATTAAACCTCTTAGTAACACTATATAAAACTTGCATCATTAAAGGAAATTTCAATTAAAAATGGGCCTTCAAAAAATAATACAAATTCCATGTCATCATGTATTAGCCAATCAAAATGATTTAAAATTAAAAAATGGAGCACCTATTAAACAATTTTTTAATATAAATTTGGGGATAGGCATCATAAAAAAAACTACTTTTTTGTTCCTTTTTTCGACATATCTCCCTGTGTGTTTACTCAAATTTCGATCAGGAGAGCTCATTGGATGCATAATGAAATTCCTCATCCAACGAGTACCCACTCGACATACTTTTGACGGGCCCTGCTACATCATCGTCACATTTTTTTAGGTATTTCTTGTTTTTGGGGTAGCGAGGCCCATCAAAAGTATGCTGAGTGGGTACTCGTTGGATGCAGAATTTAGCTCCACAACCAACAAGCTCTCTCGATCGAAATTTGAGTAAAAACACATGGAGATATGTCAAAAATACGAACAAAAAAGTAGTTTTTTCTTTTCTTCCTCCAAAATTAATAAATATGATTTTATTATTTTAACTATTATTTTATTAATTTTTCTTAGGAGGTCCATTTTGAGTTGAAATTTCCTGTAATGTATACTAAACAAAAATTATTCAATAAATTATTATATCACTCTTTCCATATAAAATAAAATAAAAACTAAATTTATTATAACAAAATATTAAAAAACAATAAAAAAAACAAATGCAAAAAATTAATGTAATAATACAATATTGAAAAAAATTACAAAAAGAAAATTTAGTACAACATATGCACATATTGGATATTGGTAAGGATTTTCGTGAGTTTTTATGAGAGTGGAGTAAAGTCTTAAGGGCCTTCCCTTAAGCACCACTCGAAGTGGTGGTGGAGTGGTCCTTAAGGGGTGGCACTATTGCCACAATCATGCCCACTTCAGGCCTTACACTTTGAGCACATAAAACTTACCATTATTTGATATATGTTATATTATGTATTTTGTATTTTAATTTTATTTCTTTTAAATATTTTGATATTATATTATTATTTTTTAAATTAAAAATTAAAAGATTTTCATAAAAAAATTAATTTAAAAAAAAATCCTCATATTATTTTGAAATTTAATTTTATATTATGTGTTTTAGATTTGATTTTTTTTAATGTTATAAATTTAATTTTATATTATATGTTTTATATTTGATATTTTTTAATGTATTATTGCGATGCTTGAATATTTTGATATGGTTTTTACATCTTAAATGAATTTCTTGATATTATCGTTTAATTTCATGTTGTCGGTTTGAAATTTATTTATTTTCTCACATTTGTTTAACAAAATTTCACCTCAAAATGATTTATTTAAAAGAAAAGTAAGAAAAAAAACTTTCAAAATGTATGTATTTTTCATTTTAACTAGCTTTTAAATGTAAAAGAAAAATTGAAAATGTATATTTTGTCATTATTACTAGCTACTAAATGTATATTTTTTTGTAAAATTTGAGAAAAGACATTTGTAAATAAAAATTATCGATTTTTTATGACCAAGAAGTTTCAAAATAGGAAAAAAATGGCTCAAAATGAAAAATGGTGTTACAAGTATACACACTTTTTGAAACGGAGGTAAAAGCAACTACTAAAATTGAATTCCCAAAAAGCGAGAACAATGTAAGTTTTATAACTTATTCGATTACTAGGTTTGCTATCATGTCCGTATTTCTATGGAAACACATAAGGGGAGGACATAAGAACGTTGTTCTTGATAGCCCTATTAATCCTCTCTTTAGAAGAAGAAGATTGCCAAGAGTGGCCAAAGAGTCATTGAAAGGGAGGAGGAAGGGGCAGTGGCACAATCAAAATCCAAACAAGCACCCCTCTAGATCGAAAGCCAACAATTTTAGATTCAGTTCTAATTCGAGAGCTTCGAACAACAACAATTAAAGATTGATATTGAATAGTTGTTAGGATTTATAAAATCGAGTGGACCTTGCTTACTTACTATCCTATCATATCAAATCGCTTTGCATGAACAAAGCAAGCTATGTGAAAATATAACAAGTTTGTAACCTTGCTTCCAGGTTCAAATAGGATAACTTGATAGGCCACCCTTTCACTCCACCAATTATAAACTAGCAACAACCATATTAATAAGATTAATATGTTTGAAATATGTCAAGAGGCATATATTTGACATATTCATAATGTTTTTTTCCTAAAGCATGCGTTGATTACTTGTATCTAAGAGTTAATCTAATATAACAACCACTTAATTTGTGATTCTTAAGTCCATAGTAAAAGTTCAGCTGATAGTTATATCATCGTTGGAGTTAACCTAATAGTTGTATCTAATAGTTAATTTAAAAGTTAATATAAAGCTATTGCAATTAATATAACAACTCCTATTTATCTCGACTCTTAGCTTCCAAATGGAGTTTGATTAAGCCATATGCACATTAACTTGACTCCCAACTACCATATGGAATTAGAAAGTCATATGGGACTCACATTACCATGCCACTAAGTGCATCTATCACATGAGTTCATAGGAATTTATTGGGATTTTAGAGAAGTTTAGAAGTGTTTATTAGGAGTTTGACTATCATACTAACTGTACATTACTTCAACTCCCAACAGTAAAATGTAGTTTGACTAAAACTTTTGCACATTAGCTAGACTTCTAGGTGCTAGATGGAGTTCCAATGTCACATGGACTACACATTACCATGTCGTTAAGTCCAGTTATCACATGAGTTGTTTTTTTATTTTTTCTCTATTTTTTCCAACTATCACAAAGTGCAGTTATTACATGAGTTATTTTTTATTTTATTTTTATAATTGTTAATTATGAATTTTGAATGACTCCGATAGTATCAATCTGTACAGTACAATTGTATCATTCTTGACCATATATCAAAACTCATAAATGGTAGTCCACCCCAAAATTCTAAGATATATATGCCTTTTGGCCTAATAACCATCGCCCTCGAATTGATTTAAAATAATGATAAATAACCAACATTGTTAGAAATAAAAAATCTTGAATTAATAGTTTCATAGATGAATTGGCATTTTATTTGAATTAGTTCCTCACCCTAACTTCTTAAATTCTTCTTGGTTTATGGGGTCCACTAAAATTTCTCAAATTCTAGAATTTTTATTTTCTCTATTTTGTCTTAAAGTGATCATCGTCTTATTTTGCTTATAAATGTGACACATGTCGTAATAATCATAGATATAAAACAATATTGTAACAACCAAACCATCACAGTTAGTAACACAATATGCATTCAAGTTTGTGGTGTTCTTTAGGAAATCATCTAGTATTGTAGTGAACTCATGTACTTTGGACTTCTACTTTGTGGATGAAACAAGGAAATTTTCCATTGCATTGCTTGATACCGACTTCAACGTATTTACTTCTTGTTTTATCTAATTGGTTAGAGCTTGCGCATCATCACTGTCATCATCCTTAAGAAATTTAGGTAGTGATAATCCATCGGTGACCTCTTGGATTTGTTCAATGTTCCTTACTAAAGAGGTTGTTTGGAAAGTACCTTGGACTACTATGAGTGAAATATTAAGCGGGTGAAATTAAACAATCGATAACTTGTAAGTCAATAGTGCATACCTCCCAAACCACGATGTTTATATTTCCTGCACGTGGCATCGATGGATGTATAAATTTAGCTTAGATATTTCCTTAATAGAAAATAAATGATCTTGTGTTGTTGGTCTCATAAGCACTCAGAGCCATATCCAGACCTAGAGCTAGCACTTTCAATAGCAACTTTAGTAACAAAGGTGAATATTGTTGAGTGAAAGCACTCATTTACTTAGAACCACCACTAGGTAAAGACCCGTAGCAACCACCAACAGATCCATATAAGATATAAGAGCTTCATAGCTAGTTCCAGTTGAAGATTAAAATCCTATATATAGTTCCATATCCCATGATACACGTGTGTATTCGGTTTTGGATCCTTCAATTTTAGATTATGTTTTCCATTTAAAAGTAGAAACAAGAAAAAAAAGCAAAGGAAAACGACCTAACAACGTCAAAGCTAGTTCTTTATTCAATGTTTCGATCAAGGAAATAGCCTCACCGTATTCTTCTATGATATGAGTTTGAGTCAATTCCTGAACCAATGAATCAAAATCCACTGAATATGAATTGAATGCAACCACTAGTGATGCCTGATGTCGGTGAATTAATGGGCTCTGCCTCTGCTATAGCCTTTCTCACTTCCGACAGTGGTGGATCTAGTGGTGAGAAGACTTTAACAAAATCAATTGATTCATGGTCATCATAAATAAATTAACTTATTGTCTTTAATATTTAAGTGTATAGAAAATATCCGCTTAGACCTTCCAGTTCCAGTTTTTTGGGATGATTAAATCGAACCAATAAACGTGTCATTTGCATTTATAGATCCATAAGAAGTAAAGGAGAAATAGACATAGGCCATAGGTAGTAGCACACATAGCTAGTTACAGTTCCAGGTTCACTTCAAACCTGAAAGAGAAGACCTTTGAATCCAAATTTGGCTTATTGGCATACCTGTTGTTGGGGATATAAACAATGTGCTATGATTGGTTCCTATATTAGCAACAACCATATCTAGAGAAACCTCCAAATTGTCCATGGACCATCCTCCCCCATCATCTTCCCCACCTCTAGCTTCTTGATCATCCAATACTGTAGTCTCACAACTTTCCCCTTTAATGTTGTTTATATCTATGTCTTTACCCCATTCAACAAAAACATATTCATACTCTTCTTCATAAGCTGCAATAGTGGAATTCTAGAAATCAAACCTCAAAAATACCTTTGATAACCCTGAGAAAAGGCCAATCACCACCATGCAGAATGGGTGCATGAGGCATTAGAAGTGAAGATTTTTTCCCTAAAGGTAAAATTGGAACAACGCCACCCAAATCAGCTACAAGCTTGTCAACAATGTCTACAAGAAAGGTGCAGAAGGATAGAATCCTCCAAATTCTTGAAACTCTCCCAAATATCACCGAAATATAGTGCATTGTGGATCTGGCACATGATATTATTTTTCATTTCAATGATCCTGAACATCTTAGACAACTTGTCCAAGTTACCGATTATGAGATACATAAAAGAAAGCCTCTCAAAATTGTGTGCTTTGGTAGGCATACTCTATAATTCCAATAATTATGAGATACAGAAAAGAAAGCCTCTCAAAATTCTTTGTCCTTTGGTAGGCATACTATATAATTACAACTTGTCTAATTTACCAATTATGAGATACATAAAAGACAGCCTCTCAAAATCCTTTGTCCTTTTCTAGGCATACTCTATAATTCCAGCATAACCTTGTCGAAGGACCTCCACTCCTAGCCTGTACCAGTAATCCTCGTCAACATTTTCCTTTGCAAAAGAAACAACAATTTTAATATTCCCACTCTGTACTGCCAAGTTGAATCAAGTTCTCCCATCTCTATCAAAGTGAAGAGCCACTTTTGGAAATCCCTTCTGTTGTAAATATGTTATGCTTTCTTGACCACAAAGTTGAGAGTTTCTAATCATGTTTATAATGTGATCATATTTCTTTTTTATGAGTGTTATCTGGAGAACACACTCAATAGTATCTATCTATATAACACGGTTCTTTCCATGTATATCAAGGAAATAGAGAGAATTTCTAGAAATATTTGTTATGTATACTAGAACATCCAGTGTCTTGATAATACCACTATCTCCATTTGGAAGGAAATACTTTATGTGATTTAAAGTTGAGTACATAAAAATGTCACTATCATCCCAAGCCCCACTTTTCACACAGATAGTCTCATTTAGAGTACACCTATTTTACAACTTCTTGCTTGCAATAATGATTTTTTCTTAATAAGGCTATGTTCTCCATGTTGTCACCTTTCATACACCTGGGGGGATGTGGAAGAAGTATTCAATCCACTCGGTGTGTCCTTGGTAGCAAGTCTCGAGTTAAGGCTGCCACCTTTTTCTTGACTCCTTCGTTTAGTCCAACTCCAAACGAAGCCAAGGGGGGTAAACCCTATTTAGTTGGTAAGGATGTTAAGGATTTAGTGTAATGGTGAAGATTTAATTATTTAGGAGTTCAATGAAAGTAAATACTAACACAAGGTATTGCAACAGAATTAAAACACAACAACAAAAAGATCATTATATGATATATAAAGCATGTGGAAACATATGATTATATCAACTAAAGAACTAGTGCCAAAGTGGAGTCCACATATAAAAGTGTTGGTGTATGATTGAAAGAAAAATGTTGCAAGTTCTCTTGGTCAAATTTTATATTAATGTGGGGATATTTGATTAACTTAAGGGAAAATGGAACTCCAAATATACTCGAAGGTATGAGGAGCATGTCCAAAATATTTGTCCGTTGCGGCTCTCCACACGGAATATGTGGGCTGGTTGGAGTCTCTAATACATTTTCAACACTACAACACCAAGGGTGTATCCTAATGGTGTCTTGAGGTCACTACCCAGTTGTTCCCACTTCCTTTGTGGATTTTTCCACCGTAACCGATTAACTCGAGGTGTTGGTTTTCGCTTGGGAGGTCAATTGGGGCGTGAAGACTAATTAATGTAGTCACCCACTTTGCTTTTGAGGAAGCCAACTGTTCGTACAAACTGTAGTGGTGCAGAGCATACATAACAGAGTCTAAAGGATTTTAAATATTTAAAGATTGGTTTTGTTTATTAAAAAGGCAGAAAGTGGCCTCCAATAATCTCTTTCGGTTCAAGTGAACCACAATAGAGAAAACAAGGAGGGGTGCATTTTAATTGTGTTTTTTATAGTGAATTTATAAGTAAAATGAAAGAAAAACACAAATAAGGTTGTCTAATTAATCTACCATGAATCTATTTCCCCTTTTGCGTCACTTAGGAAATTGCGGGGTAAGTATTAGTGTTACTTTGAAAATTTGAAATATATAAACAATTTTTCAATATTAAATAAATTTTACTACATGCAGATGAATGAATAAAACTAATCTAAATAAAAAATAAAGAAAAAAAGAAAAAAGGAACACCGACGTGGAATCCCCCCTTGGGGAATGGGGAGTGGGCTCGAAAGATCCTACTCAAGTTATTTTTTATTACGCTTGTTAACAATGCTTAATGGAAAATAACACTTGGTTCTTATACAGGACAAATCCAAGGGATTACATAACTCTCCAAAAGTTAACACAAAAGATGGGGACTCTCTTGGGGAGCTCTAGATGGCCCAAAAGTCAGTTTTTGGGCAACACCTACTCCTCTTTTTGGATGGACCTTATAAAAACCAGCAATATTTATTATTCATAAAGTTCCCAAAAACACTTTAAAAGTGTTTTTGGACAAAGCAAAAAATTTCGTAAAAAAAATTCTAAGTTACAACTATGTAAAAATGCAAAATATTATCCAAGGAAAGCAAGCTTTCCTTGGGATCTTGGATTTCCTTTTGGGAAGAAAATATGATGTGCACTTTATGCTAGATTTATATTTATACTTTAAAGGAAATACTACTTTATGCAAGCTATAGATTTCAGTTAAAATGCTTTGCAAAATATTAAACTTTCCTATGCCAGATCTACTCTTGAAAACATAAAGCTTTAAAGAACTTTAGATTTAATCTTTAATAACTTGCAAACAAGATCTAAGAAAATATTTGAAATTTAAATGTGATAGATATACAAAATAAAGGGAAGTAACCAAGGGATAAAGTGATTTTTTAGGAAGAGAAAGAGATGGAGAAAAGAGCTTGTTGTTGCGAAAGATTTGTTCAAAGGCTTCGTAGTGGGATGCCGAGGGACTATGTTATTGGATATTGTTGGAGATTGAGTGGATTCTAACTAGATCCACACTTCCTCCTAACTGGATGCCATGAAACTCAATCACAAACTTTGCATACCGGTGAGATCTTCAAAACATATATAAAAGGAGACTAAAATAGCATGGAAATAAACTTGTTTGTCATGCAAATATTTGATCTCTAAGAATACATGAATATATAGAAATGAAAGCAAACTTACTTATAATTCCTATTCCTACTAATTCAGAGGCATCCTGGTGAGGCAAGATCTATATCTAGAGTAAGGGAAAAATGCAAGAAAGAAACTAGTTACCTCATGGAAATGTAACAATTTTGGACTACACACCAAAGCAACACACCATTAGCCTCCAAATATTTTTATTATCAAACAAAAAGAGAATAACAAATTACAACAACATGCGGTCTCTTACTCCAAACCCAACTGGTTTGTGAGAGAGGTAGAGGATTTATTTATAGCTAGAGCAAGCCCTTGGGGGAGCTTCCTACACTGAAGATACACCTTGAGTGTAATTGAGTTGAAGAGGAGCGACACTGAGTTGAACTGAAGAGGTGAATGATACCTCTCTCACTTAACTCATCATCATCCTACCAACACATCAAGCATCAACCACCAACCAAGCTTGGCATCAATATTCCACACGTGCGGCTTCATGAATCTTGGTGAAGTGGGTGATGGCACCCAATAGCATGATTCACTACCATCCAAAAGGAATAACCCAAAGTTTAATACATGATGTATGTTGAATGGGGTACACACCTCACTCACCCACTCGCATGCTAAAATAAGTGACGTGAAGTTTAATTGACGTCACCCATCTCTTTTATTTACCATTCAAAAGTTTTAAAATTAAATACTTAAGCCTTTCCAACTTTGAGAGGATCACATGGTTAATGGGAACCCATACCTTGTCACCCCATACCTTTTTTTTAAATGAATTTTGAATTTTTCAACTTTGTCATTTTGTGCCAAAATAATGATGATGATGATGGTTAACGTCCACTCAGACCAAACTTTGGTCTATCGGACCTAAATAAACGGATTATTTAGTTTGTTTTAAAATTCTATTTCTATGCTCAAAGAGCTTGGAGAGAAGCATCCCGAGCTCACTATAATTTTGACAAGTTAAAAGGATAGGAAGGTCAAGATTACAACAAAGATTATGAAATTGAGATCTAATGTGGGTGTAAGAAGGGAATTCTAAGAGGAAATGTTTTTCATCTTCAATGTTCATGTTCTCATAGAGATGACACATCCTTTCTACCCATGGTGTTTTAGGAACTTCCCAACGACCAATTGCACTATGAAGCTCATGAGAGTCCATTCTTATCTCGTCTACATTAATTTTTTATTTGAACTAGTTAAAACCGAGAGATAATTTTGATCTTCTAGATTAGGATTGATGACCTCCTTATAATACCCTAATTTTCTTTTATCCTCTAAATCTTTCTCACACCACATTTTCTCCTTAAACTTAGAAGTGACAATATTTTTAATGTTATTTATATTTTGCAATGCAACACTTTTTGTCGATCTCCCAATGGTTTAACCAAGCCTTGGTATCTTTATACCAACATTGCTTGAGTGTTAGGTGGTTTTGGTTAGAATTTAAAGCTAATTTAGGAAGTTTATGGCCTCCCATGTTATTTATTTTGTGCTTGTATAACATGAACCTAGTCATATCTAGGCTCTCGATAGGGGAAAGACCCACTTCTATAAGGAGAATAGGGTAGGGTGTATTTCTTTTAATTTTGAGGTTATACATTATAAAACGCTTTTATATTTTCTCAATATTTCTCCAGGATTCTCTAGAGATGTTGCATCCTCAAACCTCACAACCATACAAGATAACAAGAATGACTAAAGTTTCAAAGAGGAGCTTCTTTTTATCCCACACGACAAGGTTTGCTTCTTTACAATTAGTTTCAAGACCAAAATAAGCTTTCCACCCTCCATTAATCATTTTCTTAATGCTATAGTTCCAATTGAGCTTGTGATGAATATCAATTCCTAGGTATTTATAAGAAGACACTTCCTCCAAGTTGCTATTGTCATATACAAAATTAGTGTAAGTGTCCTTCTTGGATTTGATAATCATAATTTTTGTTTTGTCAGTGTTAACAATCATACCCATGGTAGAGAAAAAATACTTAAGAAGTCTTAGTTGCTTATCAAGATCAAAGGGACACCTTGTCAGAAGAACAATATCGTCAGCATAGAGAAGAAGGATGATGACTATTCCAGCTAAGATCATACTAGCACAACCTGCTTCCTCTAAACAACCTTCTAGCTTATCTATGTAAATGCCAAAAAGGGTGGGGGAGAGGGGGAAACCTTGTTTAACTCCAATATTACACTTAATATTTTTTGACCACCCCTCGTTGGTCTTAAACTTAGCAATGACATTCTCGTATAACCTTATTGTGGCATCTCTCAACTCGAAAGGAACCTTTAGCTCTTCTAATCTATTCCATAGGTTATTTCTAGGTATCGTATCGAAAGCCTTTCTAAAGTCCACAAAGCAACAAAAGGGATTGGATTTATCATTATGACACTCCTCCACATTTATCCTAAGCATAACGAGATGATCCGTTGTAGAGTGCTTCCTTCTAAAACCTGCTTGGTCTTTATCCCACTTACCTCAACATGTCGCAATTTAGCATTAAAATGCCATCTTGATGCAATTTTATCTGAATAATTCCTTTCAGGATGTTTCGTGGATGTTTCAGACACATGAATTACGTGAAAAGTGGTCTTTGGGGTAAAGAGAACGCTCTAAGTGTGAAAATGAGCATCCCCGCACTAAAAACAGACTCCACCTCCAAATTTTATTACAATTTGAAATTTTTTAATTAAACCATTAAAAAATGGCCTAATTTTATGGAAAGACAAAATTTTCTCAGAAAAGGACGAAAATCTAGGGCGACCTAGCACATGTCCACACGAATCAATTTGAATTCCTATAATGTTGAAAAACACTAATGCAAAGGCTCCAATAACCTCCCAAGGACAAAACACCACAATGACTACCCCAACTTTGGAGGTGTGAGTGAAACACTAAGAAATTATTAGTCATTTGTTCAACAACCAATAATAACCAAGGGAAAAACAATCTGGTCTAGTCGGCTTGATGCTTAAGTCTAGGAAGCCGAGCATTTTATAAAAAATTATCATGCTAGGATTTTTTTTACAATTTCTCCAAGGGGGTATGAACATGTGTTACAATGTTTAAAAAAAAAAAGTTCCCAGAAGAAGGCTGAATGACTTATGAACTTTGAAGAATGAACAATGATGTTTGTTCTCCCATCTAAATCACTAGATACCATCAACTAAGTATGACTTAGTAGGTAACACATGTCATTGGACCAAACTACATACTTGACATGAGGGGTTTGCATTTCTCCTAAAACAGTCCTCTGTTACGTATAAAAAAGAAGTACACTATCTTCTGATCGACAAAGCAAGTTGCTTGTCTCTACAAACGAAAGTGCATCTGTTGTGATTGGAAGATTGAAGTTTTTTAGCACCTCATTGTTTAAATTTTTGATAGTGACTTGATTGTGATTCTTGTCAAAAACATCAAATCTATTGTGAGCTACAAAGACAATAGATCCTCATAATCATTTCTTTGCCTCCTGCATTGTATCACTTCTTCCAGAATTGTCCTTTGGAACAACATAAAGTTCATAAGCACCATCATCAGTATTTGAACAAATTAAGATAACATTCTCTGTTGGACTATATGGAAAATATCTTGGTTGAGCAACTGATACCTAAAACCACCAGGCCAAAGAAAGATTTATAGGTCTTTGATTACACTCAACCTAACCCACAAACCCAAAAATTCAAGTAATACGAGTCTTTACTATCATATATATCAGATAAATCCCTCGAAGAAAGTCACCCAACCTTTAATCAACCGTGCATTTCTTCCCCACATCCATAAACAATAAAAAGTCTAAAATTATTATTCTCTACAATGTAGTCCTTTAAGAAATCTATCCCCTTAAGTGAAAGCATGGTAAAGTTGAATTCTTTGATTGTACTATGTTATTGGAATGGTAAAGGATAATTCATGACACATACACACGGTTTTAGGATTGTACATTGCTCCATTCTATGCGAACATTGTAACCACAATCTTTCCTTTTAAAACCAACACAATTTATCTCTCAACATAAACATACTATTTATCTTTCCACATGCTCTCACTAGACTCAGAATCACATGCTCTGAGTGGACTCATAATCATAGAATTCTAATATATTTTGTGCATATAGAAGTCATGGAAGACATATGGACTACACCATCATCATAGAATTCTAATATATTTTGTGCATATAGAAGCCATGGAAGACATATGGACTACACCATCATAGGAAGACTATAATTTTAATGGGTAATGAAACATGAAAGAATGAAGAAGAGATCCCTTGCATGATCAAATTCTTGGGTAAAATAATTTCTTCTCTGTGTGGAAAACCACGTGCCTTCCAAACAGGACAAAATGCATTTTCTTGGGCACATAGAGTCAAAGGTTAGAATCTTTGGATGAGACACATTAAAGCATGGATGTTATTATTTTATTCCCATCGACACATGTTATTTTCCAATTGCTTTTTTACATAGTTATTAAGCACACATTGTGAGCATATTCACATCGTGGTACCTTAGTGACATAACATACACACCATAATCTAGCCCATGGCTAGGACTTGTAACGATTTACTAGTTTGGTTTTTTCCTTTGGTTCCACATTACGAGTATTTACATGTTTTTTTCATAATTACACCGTGAGTTTATATAACTTAGTTAACCTATATTGACACCTATATAATAATCCATATTATTACATCATATTAATGATTTAATATAATATATCATAAGGGCGAAAATGAGGGTATTGCATTCCCCTTCCCTTTGGAATATCATCATCCTCGATGCACTAGTTTGTTTCCCACAATAAAACCATATATTCACATCATTTTTTTGAATTGATATCCTCTCCATTGTGATCTTGCATTTGTTGGACAACAACATTAAAAAATTATTTTTCTTGGTTAGGATGCTTTCCAAGTTTTATTATAAAAATATGTTAATAAAAGTAATTTAAAAACACATTTTTCATATGCCTTTCTAGGAAACAATTATTCTGTCCACAAAGACTCAAAATTCATAATTGAGATACATATATTCATTATAAAAGTTAATGTATGCAATATTATCCCAATAATTATATGTATATACATATTTCTTCTTCCCATTCCTACCATGGTTGAGGTTTCACATACTTTAATTTTTTAACACACCTAAAACATAGTGCCACCTAATCATATCCATCCCATGTCATGAATCTTAATGAGATAGACCCATACTAAGTTGCAACGTTCTTACTTCCAATCACAACAAAAATGTAGGGAGTTCACTTCTCCACAACATATTTCTTGGAAATAATAACCACCAAGTGTTGTAATGTAGACAAGAAGAGTGTAGGCTTATAAAGTTCTCCTTCTTGTCAAACTGACAAGTCAAACCAACCAATTCTCGATGTGATTAAGGTGTAGCATAGGGTTCTAGAGTTGGCACAACATCATCCTCCAATTGCATTCAATTTTGATGTAACCATCATTTTCCTTTGTAGAAGGATTCATCTTCTCACATGTTAGCTTATAAACTTAATGACAAAGTCACATATTCCAAATGATAAATTAATATTCATGCATACGATTAATTTATATTTAAATTCATATAACTTCTAAATGATTCAATAAATGTAACTCATCAATAATTTAATCATTTTGTCCATAAAAAAATTCTTTTGAACATAATATGTATTCATCATATTTACATATTAAAAAAAGAATTCAATCATCACAGTCCGACATATTTGTAATGTTAACAAAACCACTAATTAAGATTATCATTATTCATTTATGCTTAACCATGAATTTTCACATCCACAAAACTCACTTAGTGCACACTTAAATTAACTCAATAACACACAAATCACTTAATACACACTTGCATTAACTCAATAACACAAAAATCACTTAATGCACACTTGCATTAACTCCATAATAGAATATTATTATTATATCATGTAATCCACAACAAAAAGTTACAATACTTAGCCATTTGCACATATTTTAGATACCTCACCATTGTCCAATTAACCATATAGACATGATTTTCTTGAGCTAGACACAACACAAGGTAAGGTGTTTCATTTCTATACTTAGTAATTCCTCCAAAATATCATTATCCTCTCGTTCTCTTCAATCTAGGATATACATTATGGTATAGGATACAACAAAAGTAGAGATATTATAAAATGAATCATTGATTCTAAGATCTCAAAATTACATCAAGAACATGGTCTCACACATGGTATTCATTTTCACACCTTCAATTTGTCCTGGTAACCATTCCAAAAAAAATTTGCATTTGCATAAAAATTCATTAGGTCATTAAGGTTTCTTGTAACAAAATTTATGAACATCATGTGCTCCTACAAGACCTGTCACATACCCATCCCCCTCTACAACTATTTGGAGGGAGAGGGGGGGATTTTTGTCTTTTCCCATTGGCTTAATCCTTTTGAGGTTGCAGTAATTCATTTTCCCATTTAAATGAACTTACTTTAGCTCATTCAAAGGAACACATTCTTACTCACTATCTACACCCTTTTTAAATAAGTCCATATAGCCTCTACTAAATATCCCATCTGGTATTTCTCAAATATGTGAACAATGCAAAAAAAGGCCATTGGTCTTATTCAAAAGATCCCATCTCTTTATCATGATCTCTTTGATTGTGAAGCCATTGAGATCTCTCAGATATTATTGTTGTCCACTTTTGAAATATCCATTTAATAAACAGGTGGGTCTCTTTGAAATAACATATTTTAAAAGCCCCTAATGAATTATTGAGCTTCTTCAAAAGACTAACTTCATATTTTCAACAATCCCTATTGATATATTGGGCATCTTTGAAATATCAACTTCACATCTTTTGAAAGTACCCGATGAACTATAGTGTATCTTTGAAATATCAAATTCACGTTTTTCAAAAGTCTTGAATGAACTATAATGCATCTTTAAAAGATCAACTTCACATATTTCAAAACTCCCCAGTGAACTACTAGGTGTCTTCAAAAGATAAACTTCATGTCTTTCAAAAGTTTGCAATAAACTATCACGTTTATTCATAGGTTTATTCCACATGATTTAAAAGTCCCTAATGACCTATTGGGAATATTCAAAATATCAACATCTCATATTTTGAAAGTAGTTAAGAAACATTTAGTCTTCTTCAAAGGATCAACCTCTCATGTTTTGAAAGTACCTGTTACTTTAATAGGAATCTTCGAAATAACATTTGACAAATGGAAACAAGGACATTGAGCCTATTCCAAACAAGAGTTTGATCGGGACACTTGAAAGATTACGCTTGGAAGTAAGATGATAATTCTTATGGCCAATTTGAAAGACATTTTCTCACTTACACAAAATATTCAATTTAATTATTCAACCTGTTTCAAAGGAATAATTTGAAATGCAATCATCAAATGTGATAATGACCAACATTTACTTAACATTCCAGACTTCTAATCAAATACAAGCATTAGTCCAAATTCAATAGTGATAGTATGAAATAACACACAAGCAAAAAGTTTCTCTAGATGACGCATTCTAAGAACACTTTAAATTGAACATAATAGACCAAAAGACTTGGAGGATCTTGAAGTTATGCTAGCATTCTATCTATAACCTTTCCATCAATCATGATTAACTCAAATTGTACATTTCCATATCTAGACGGGTTGGATGGCAATCCCATGATTACATGTCACATGTTTTGCTATCTGTTTGAAGTTAAAATTGTAATAAATTATAGGTTTTTAAAATCTAAGACATCAAAAATCCTCTGCCTTGAGAATTTCAATATGAAGTAAAAATAAAGAAAATATTTTACCTTCTAAATTCCATTGATTTAAAAAAAATTACCATTTAATAACTCACAATTTCTTGCTTTTATTTATAATATATCCCTAAAAATGATAGAAAAACATGATTAGTGTCTTGCACGTGTAAACATATTTTATTTGTTTATTATTTTTTCATGAAATTAATCTATATATGCCACAATGTTTTGTGTAAAATATTTTATTTGTTTAAAATTTTTCAAACACTTAGCTGAGAGTTAGTGTACTACAGATTTTAGATCTTAAACTTTTGGTTGAGCACTTGTTTCAACCAAGAGTTGGTGTTCAATTCAAAAAGCATTTATATAAAGAAAAATCTATCAATTGAGAGTCTGATTTCATCAAACCATGCATGCTCTTGCTATACATCTTTATGAGATTACTCTCGAACATGTGCATAATATCAAATTCACAAAAATAACTCAAGCTATATAAGCCTAAGGCAATTTCAAATTCGATAGGTACATATAAGTAGCTATCACAACAAGGATGGTATGCAACATTGTGAAATAGTGAATTTCATTGTAACTCATTCATGAACAACATAGAATTCAACTAATATATTTATAAACATGAACTCCAACATAGTGAGGAGTGCTTTTAGATATTTAAAGAAACAAATACAAGGAAATTAATTGTTGATGAGATATTTTCAAACCAAAATGTAGGTAATTGTCTATAGTTTCTACCCCTCATATTGGCTATAATTCCACTAGAATGAAGAAAATTATTCAAAGACACTCATGTGGCTCACCCATCTAAATGTATCTCAAGATCAACAAAACTAGATATCCTAGAACCCTTCAAGAAATGCTCTAGTTAGTGCAGCCTTATCAATTATCTGTTCACTACCTCACACAATGAATGAAATATATTTATTTTCTTTACTCAATAGTTCCTTAGGAGTATTATTTGATTCATCACTTTACAATGCGTTCAAAATGATTCTAACCTATTGTTTTCTTTTAAGATCAACTTAATATAGTCATATATTGGCTCTTTAGTGCTAGTGAGAAACAATATACATGGATAATTGCTATGGATTCCTACCAAAACCCCTATATGCTCCCTTGTAGTCTTCCATCTCTCTCATTTCTTAGTTTTACATATTTTTCTTCCATTACTCTACCTAGTCAACATGCTTAAATTACAACCCATACCATAACATGGGAACAACTACGTGCATAAAAACATTAATCCATGAAATATATCAAATAAGATTCCTTATACTACATAGCATCCATTGAATAACTTCAAATCAAATGGAATGAAAATAATCAAATGAGCCAATAGGATATCTAATTTAAGTGCATGAAGAGAGGGAATAAGAAAATAGTTCAAATATCTGCGTCGTTCAAATTCCTATGGAGGTGGAGTCTCTTACACTCCTCCAACCTTATGTTAAACCCCTATACTCTCATCATTAAAGAAGTTGGACTTCATCACAAACCTCACTTTCTTTCAATGATTGGTACTAGTTGGGATTTAATAAGGAACATGGTAAAAAGATGAATGTTATGAGATAAAAACAACTTTTAAATCCTAGGTTTATTTCTCAACCCCTTTGAACCCCTTTCCTCTTCTTCTCTAGTAGACTCATAATCTCTCTCATTCTCTTTCACATCCATGATTATCATTTTTATATTAACTATGAAAATAGAATTTACATATATTAAGTATAACATAAATTTTTTACCTCGTGGTACATTGAAACCATATTTATAAAAAAAACATATCTAGACATTGGCTAATCAAGCCTTAACCTTGATCCCTACACTAGGAATTCATACTAAAATATTTACATCATTTTAACATTAGCTCTTTATATAAATTGATTCTTGTTATTATATCCATTTATTTATAATTAGGTCCAAAACATACAAAGGGTTCATATTGAGGTACCGCGTTCCCCTCTCCCTTGCAACAATGTTGTTCTTGGTATTCTCTTCTTTCCAACAATACTTCATGTCGTCATTATTCAACTACACTTGTAATACTATATTATTCACAACAACTTTACATATCTATTGGATATCTTGGACATCAATGTTGACATCCATTCCCTTCCTTCAATTGGGACATCTCCAAGGTCTTAGTAATTCCATCATATGCCTATAATAGATATCAAAGAAAGAAAACATCACTAAAGAAAAAAAAAACGATTTTCATATCCATTTAAGGAACATTTATCCCATCAATAAGGATCTAAGATTCATAGCTAAATCCTATTTATTTATAACATGAGATAAAGTACGCAATTCAACTTAATACTTGTATCAAGAACTCTCTATTGCATAAACATGGAATGGGAAAGATTCATCTCATTGTCTTCTCTGACATACTTAGAATATATATATTTCCTTGTCAAAACTAACTTGAATTCTATGTCATGTGTGTTCTTATAACTTGCATATAATGATATGTCATCTCTTTCATATCACATACACTATTCCAAGCCAAGGCATTCCCTTCTCTTCTAAACAGGAATTCTAAACAATCCCTGGGGTGATCCATCTTTCCAATACTTCCATAGACAAGAAAAACACAGACTTATAAACTATTACTACTAAGGTGTCCCACTAAAAACCTGTAACATACCATAATTTAAAGAGATCAATGCATATCATAAGGTTCTAGTGTCATCACAAAAAAAATTCTCCCACAATGTATAGTTCATAGAAACCATCATCTACCCCTAGTGTTAGACATATTCATAATCTCACCTTTATTAAACGTACAATTACCATGATATGGAATCATAAAAATTTCAATAATAAATTTGAATATTTTTCTTACATAAACCAAATTTCCCAGCTATGAGATTTCTCACATAATGCGTATCTCTTGGATGCAGTAGTCATCATTCTCCATTATGAACATATAGTCATTTCCACTTTCAAGATATTTCTACTTGCAATTTCATCCTTCTAGATAAATATTTTATTCAACCAAATTAACATGAGTATTCATGTATATGATATTTTAATACAACAATCACATCAACATATGAAGTGACCTTATAATTATGTCACGCCATTAATTAAATTACTTTGACATGTCAACACATTAAATGCAACAAAATACATTCACAATATATGAATTATTAGAATAAGTGGGAATTCATACAATGCAATTAAATATATTTGCAGATATTTATGGATACATAAACCAACTTTACATGTATCCACGTCGTTTACTCATGCACATTTACACTTAACATTAACCACACTTATTGCATCCTTACTCAACAATGAATACCATGCCATACTATAGTTCATATTTATCCATTACCATGCCATACTATAGTCCATATTCATCCATTTTATGTATGTATCTTGTCTCATACATATTTTCATATGTATATCCTTGTCATCATCATATTCACATCATACAAATATTACACAGCTTTCATAAATATATACTTACATCCACTATCCTCATCACCATATCTCACATGTCATACATACTACCTTATCAATTTGGAATATTTTCCTCAACTCTTCAACACATTTGGCCACCACCCTCTTCAATCAAACACAGCAAAAGGAATGTACCCTACCTTCATGACTCAATGACCCCTCATGAGCACTATAAGGAATTTCCTTTGCTCAATACTACCTTAGGAAACCCTTACATTCCTTAGCTAACTCAACATGATAATTTTTTATATGAATGCATTAAAATATTCTAACAATATTTACATGTCAAAAGATTAGTACATTTACCATACCCTTACCCAAGTATAAATAAAATATATGCATTTAAATGTCATACGCATAACATTTAAGTCATCAAATCATGTGTAAAGAAATTCTTACCCAATTTCCTTAAGGGCACATGCAATATTAACATGACCAATTTAAACTTGTATAGTTTCCATCAACATCCATGACATTACATGAACAATCAATGCTCATGGAAACTCACATGATTCACATCACCCACTTGTCAACAATCATACACTATTTCTTATTGTTTCTCATGCGGTTGACTAGGTGATTTCATGAAGATGGGTCACACTTTTCGCCCAAAATTTGTTAATGTATTTGTAACTTCGGAATGTATTCACTTGTATATCTTATGTATTGTACCCCGATGTTTATTCCGGGAAGTGTCTGTAATGTATTTGAGTCATGTCATGCCTCGATGTTCCTATCGGGAGATTCAATAATATAAACAAGTCATGTCAAGTCATTGTGGGTAACCCTCCTATTGATCAAGGGTTAAAGTCCCCGCAGTTGTAGGGCCCTAGGGTTATTAGACTATCCTAGAGAAGTTGGCCCTAGTGAGTTATTTTCAAGTCGGGAATTAGTATAAATAGAGAGTGAGCCTCTCTATTTAGCACACACTCACTCACACTCAGTTGTAGTGCATAGCTGAGGGAGAAGAAGTTGCTGGGACTAGAAAGAAAGAGACTACTACTGTCAGGAGATCATATTACTATTTTTGTGGTTTTGCTTTTGGTGGTGATTCTATCTCTGACGAAGTTGCGGGGTTTTATCCTTTATGGTTTCCCCGAGCAAAAACATTGTGTTCATTGTCTCTTGTGTTTGATTGATGTGCTTGTTATTCTCTCAGTTAAAGATCCTAATATAATGCTAGCTTGAATGATAAAAATATAACATGGTATCAGAGCTAACCTAAGAAGAAGACACTGTGCAGCTGTGGAAACTAGGGCTTCCTACTTTTTGGATATCTCTCCACATATTTTCAGCAAAAGAAGGTTGGGCTGACTCTCCTCTCTAGGGCGCATCTTTCTGTCGAAGCAGAATTTGATTCTGAGCATTTTCAGTTTTTGACCCAACACTACTGCTGGAAATTAGGGATTTCCACAGAAGTGGAATTTTTGAGTGAGCCCAGGCCTGGATTGATCTCCTCCTCAAAATCAAAGTTTAGAGATCAAGATCAAAGTTTTTGGTTGGATAGAACTCCGAAAAAGTCAAACCCTAATATGCTCTTGAACCATCTCTGTAGAATTTCAGCTCTAGATCCAGATCCAACATCTTAACCTGGTAAGATCTAAATATTTTGTATTTCCATTTGAGGTTCTCAGTTAAGATGTTTCATCATACCAAGCTTGATGAAAATCTTGAGGGAGCTGATAATTCCCAAGCCTAGAAGTAAAGGATCTCCCTGGTCCTGGAAGAAAATGAGTTGGACTCCTACATCAATGAGGAGGTTCCAGTTCCAGAGGGAGATGAGGATAAGGCCTTACAAAAAAAGAAGTTGGTCATGGATAAGAGGATTATTGCTAATTCAATCAAGGATCACCTCATACCACAGGTGTCTTTCCTAAAGACACCTAAAGCTATGTTTGATGCCCTGACCAAACTGTTTGAAGGAAAGAACATAAACCAAAAGGTGATTTTGAGGAACTAGTTGAAGAATAAAAAGATCCAGAATGTGGAGACCATACAGTCATACTTCACAAGGGTCTCCTGGATCAAAGAACGACTTGAAGAAATGGATGAAGAAGTAGAGAATGCAAAGATTGTAATGACCACCTTGAATGGTCTCCCTAGATCATGGGACTCCTTTATTCAAGGGATCTGTGCCAGAAATAAGCTAGTCAAATTTAGCAGACTATGGGAAGAATGATCTCAAGAAGAATCTCAGATAGTAGCTCAAGAAGAAAATATGGGAAGTGAAGACCAAGCTCTCATAGTACACTCCAAGAAAAGCAAAGGAAGTTCTCATCACCCTAGAGGTAAGCACTTCCATAAAAGTAACACTAGAAAATATTTGTCTAAAATCAGATGTTATACATGTGATGAAGTAGGACACTATGCAAAAGATTGTCCTAAAAGCAAAAATAAGAAGAAGGGAAACAAGAGAAGACATCATGCTCATGCTGCAGAAGATGATGAACCTTCCACAAAGAGAATCAGACAAGAAAGTGATGATTCTTCAAGTGATGAGGAATATGTCTTGATTTCCACTCTCATGAGAAACATCACACATGGAAGCAATGATTGGCTTATAGACAGTGGGGCTTCCAAACATATGATAGGATTCAAATAATCCTTTGTGAAACCATCAGAACATGAATCGCCTCACAAGGTGAAACTTGGAGATGACTACTAGTATCCAATAAAAGGTAGTGGGGAATCCTCCTATAAGCTAGACTTTGGAAAGTCTATGATGATGAAGGATGTATTATTTGTACCAAGACTAAAGAAGAACCTCCTCTCCATAACTTCGTTGGATGCAAAAGGAATGAGGATTACATTTTTAGATGGCTAAGTTCGCATGTGGCCAAAGAGAAAGACTATTGATGATGCAATAGTAATTGGGGAACAAGAGGGAGGTCTATACAAATTGAAGGGCCATCCAGAACAAGCCTTGATCCATGACATAGTAGAGACAAATGAACTTTGCCATAGAATTATTGCACATGTGCACTATAGAGCACTACCTCTTGCAAGCAAAGCTGTTGAAGGACTTCCAGAAATCCAGTCAAAATATGAAAGTATCTGCAAAGGATGTGCGAAAGGAAAGAACACAAGAAGACATTTCCAACTAGCGAGAGCAAGGCAAAAGGAATCTTGGAAATCATTCACTCCGATGTATGCGGTCCGATGTCATCCAGTTCATTAAGAGGGTATGTATACTATTTTTCTTTTATTAATGATTTTTCTAGGAAGACATGGATATACTTCTTGAAGAACAAAGATGAAGTATTCAGCAAGTTCAAGGAATTCAAAGCCTTGATCAAGAACCACACTAAAAATAAGATCAAGACCTTTCAATCGGATAATGGTGGAGAATTCACATCAAATGAATTCAAAGCATTATGCAAAGATTCAGGGATTAAGAGGGAGTTAACCACTCCATATAATCCACAACAAAATGGGGTTGTTGAAAGGAAGAATAGACTGATCATATCCACGTCGTTTACTCATGCACATTTACACTTAACATTAACCAAGCTTACTCATTGCATCCTTATTCAACAATGAATACCATGCCATACTATAGTTCATGTTTATCCATTACCATGCCATACTATAGTCCATATTCATCCATTTTATGTATGTATCTTATCTCATACATATTTTCATATGTATATCCTTGTCATCATCATATTCACATCATACAAATATTACACATCTTTTATAAACATATACTTGCATCCACTATCCTCATCACCATATCTCACACGTCATACATACTACCTTATCAATTTGGAATTTTTTCTCAAATCTTCAACACATATGGCCACCGCCCTCTTCAATCAAACACAACAAAAGGAATGTACCCTACCTTCATGACTCAATGACCCCTCATGAGCACTATAAGGAATTTCCTTTGCTCAATACTACCTTAGGAAACCCTTACATCCCTTAGCTAACTCAACATGATAATATGTTATATGAATGCATTAAAATATTCTAACAATATTTACATGTCAAAAGATTAGTACATTTACCATATCCTTACCCAAGTATAAATAAAATATATGCATTTAAATGTCATACGCATAGCATTTAAGGCATCAAATCACGTGTAAAGAAATTCTTACCCAATTTCCTTAAGGGCACATGCAATATTAACATGACCAATCTAAACTTGTATAGTTTCCATCAACATCCATGACATTACATGAACAATCAATGCTCATGGAAACTCACATGGTTCGCATCACCCACTTGTCAATAATCATACACTATTTCTTATTGTTCCTCATGAGGTTGACTAGGTGATTTCATGAACATGGGTCACCCAAAAGTTGTTAATGTATTTGTAACTTCGGAATGTATTCACTTGTATATCTTATGTATTGTACCCCGATGTTTATTCCGGGAAGTGTCTGTAATGTATCTGAGTCATGTCATGCCTCGATGTTCCTATCGGGAGATTCAATAATGTAAACAAGTCATGTCAAGTAATTGTGGGTAACCCTCCTATTGATCAAGGGTTAAAGTCCTCGCAGTTGTGGGGCCCTAGGGTTATTAGACTCTCCTAGAGAAGTCAGCCCTAGTGAGTTATTGTCAAGTTAGGAATTAGTATAAATAGAGAGTGAGCCTCTCTATTTAACACACACTCAGTTTTAGCGCATAGCTGAGGGAGAAGAAGTTGTTGGGACTAGAAAGAAAGAGACTACTGTTGTTGGGATATCATCTTACTATTTTTGGTGTTTTGCTTTTGGTGCTGATTCTATCTCTGAGGAAGTTGCAGGGTTTTCTCCTTTATGGTTTCCCTAAGGAAAAACATTGTGTTCATTGTCTCTTGTGTTTGATTGTTGTGCTTTTTATTCTCTCAGTTAAATATTCTAATATAATGCTAGCTTGAATGATAAAAATATAACATGGTATCAAAGGTAACCTGAGAAGAAGACAATATGCAGTTGCGGAAACTAGGGCTTCCTACTTTTTGGATCTCTCTCCACAGATTTTCAGCAAAAAAAGGTTGGGCTGACTCTCTTCTTTAGGGCGCATCTTTCTGTCAAAGCAGAATCTGATTCTAAGCATTTGTAGTTTTTGACCCGACACTGCTGCCAAAAATTAGTGCTTTCCACAGAAGTGGAATTGTTTAGTGAGCCTAGGCCTGGATTGACCTCCTCCTCAAAATCAAAGTTTTTGGTTGGACAGAACTCCAAAAAAGTCAAACCCTTATCTGCTCCTGAACCATCTCTGCAGAATTTCAGCTCCAGATCCATACCCGATATCTTAACCTGGTAAGATCTAAATCTTTTGTTTTTCCATTTGAGGTTCTCAGTTAAGATGTCTCATCATACCAAGCTTAATGAAAAGCTTGAGGGAGCCGATAACTTCCAAACCTAGAAGTATAGGATCTCGCTGGTCCTGGAAGAAACCGAGTTGGACTCCTACATCAATGAGGAGGTTCTAATTCCAGAGGGAGATGAGGCTAAAGCCTTACACAAAAAGAAGTTGGTCATGGATAAGAGGATTATTGCTAATTCAGTCAAGGATCGGCTCATACCACAGGTGTCCTCCCTAAAGACACCTAAAGGTATGTTTGATTCCCTGACCAAACTGTTTGAAGGAAAGAACATAAACTGGAAGATGACTTTGAGGAACTAGTTGAAGAATGTGAAGATACAGAATGCAAAGACCATATAGTCATACTTCACAAGGGTCTCCCAGATCAAAGAACAACTTGAAGCAGTGGATGAAGAAGTGGAGAATGCAGAGATTGTAATGACCACCTTGAATGGTCTCCCTAGATCATGGGACTCCTTTATTCAAGGGATCTGTGCCAGAAATAAGCTAGTCAAATTTAGCAGACTATGGGAAGAATGCTCTCAAGAAGAAGCTCAGAAAGCAGCTCGAGAAGAAAAGATGGGAAGTCAAGATCAAGCTCTCACAGTACACTCCAAGAAAAGCAAAAGAAGTTCTCATCACCCTAGAGGTAAGCACTTCCATAAAAGTAACACTAGAAAATATTTGTCTAAAATCAGATGTTATACATGTGATGAAGTATGACACTATGAAAAAGATTGTCCTAAAAGAAAAACTAAGAAGAATGGAAACAAGAGAAGACATCATGCTCATGCTACATAAGATGATGAACCTTCCACAAAAAGAATCAGACAAGGAATTGATGATTCTTCAAGTGATGAGGAATATGTCTTGATTTCCGCTCTCACGGGAAACATCACTCATGGAAGCAATGATTGGTTATAGACAGTGGGGCTTCCAAACATATGACAGGATTCAAAGAATCCTTTGTGAAACTATCAGAACATGAATCACCCCATAAGGTGAAACTTGGAGATGACTACTAGTATCCAATAAAAGGTAGTGGGGAATCCTCCTATAAGCTAGACTCTGGAAATTCTATGACGATGAAGGATGTATTGTTTGTACTAGGACTAAAGAAGAACCTCCTCTCCATATCTGCATTGGATGCAAAAGGCATGAGGGTTGCATTTGACGTAGATGGCCAAGTTCTCATGTGGCCAAAGGGAAAGTCTATTGATGATGCAATGGTAATTGGGGAACAAGAGGGAGGTCTATACAAATTGAAGGGCCATCCAGAACAAGCCTTGATCCATGACATAGTAGAGCCAAATGAACTTTGGCATAGAAGGCTTGCACATGTGCACTACAGAGCACTACCTCTTGCAAGCAAGGCTATTGAAGGACTTCCAGAAATCCAATCAAAACATGACGGTGTTTGCAAAGGATGTGTGAAAGGAAGGAACACAAAGAAGACATTTCCAAGTAGCGAGAGCAAGGCAAAAGGAATCTTGGAAATCATTCACTCTGATGTATGTGGTCCGATGTCATCCAGTTCATTAAGCGGGTATGTATACTATGTTTCTTTTATTGATGATTTTTCTAGGAAGATAAGGATATACTTCTTGAAGAAAAAATATGAATTATTCAGAAAGTTCAAGGAATTCAAAGCCTTGATCGAGAACCACACTGAAAACAAGATCAAGACCTTTCGATCAGATAATGGTGGAGAATTCAAATCAAATGAATTCAAAGCATTATGCAAAGATTCGGGGATTAAGAGGGAGTTAACCACTCCATATAATCCACAAGAATAGAACGATCATGGAAGCCACAAGGGCCATGCTTCATGATCAAGATATTCCCATGCATCTATGGGCAAAAGCTGCCAGAACTATGGTATATGTACATAACCGTACTCCACATAGATTACTTGAGAACAAGACCCCTGGAGAAGTCTTCTCCGGCAAGAAACCATAAGTTAGCCATATTAGAATATTCGGCTATCCAGTATACATACACATTCCAAAAGAAAAGAGGACAAAGTTAGATCCTTCAGGAAGGAAGGGTATATTTGTGGGATAATCTGAAAGCTCGAAGGCTTACAGAATATACTTTCCATGATTCAAGAAGATCGACATCAGTAGGGACGTAACATTTGACAAAGACTCAACTTACAACAAATCTAGAAAGAGCCTGCTGAAGATCCTGAAAAAGCAGAAGCACCCAGAATTCGTGAAACAACCATGAACGAAGACATTCAAGAAGAAGATTGAGAATTAGAAGAACCTCAAGAACCTGTAGATCCACCTCAGGAGAAGAATCCTCACAAGAGGAAACTTGCTTGGGTACGAGAAGCTATCCAAGGTGTATAAAGATATGGGGCTCTAGAAGAAAATCACAGAGAAATAGAAAGGACTAGGTCTTGTTCCGGGTATGTAGCCTTATTATGTGAATTCATTGATAAATAACCTTCCAACTATGAAGAAGTGGCAGAAAGGAAAGAATGGAAGGATGCTATGATCGAAGAGTACCAATCGATCATGAAGAATGATGTCTAAGATATTGTCCTAAGACCAGAAGGGAAGTCTATTGTAACTTCCAAATGGATCTACAAGATCAGGCATGCTGTAGATGGTAGCATAGAGAAATATAAAGCGAGATTTGTGGCTCGTGGCTTCTCCCAGAAAGAAGGAATAGATTATGAAGAAACTTTTGCACCTGTATCCAGATACACTTCCATCAGATCAATATTTGCTCTGGCTGCAGTAATGAAATGGAAGATACACCAGATGGATGTCAAACTGCTTTCTTGAATGGTGTAGTGGAAGAGCAAGTGTATGTGGAGCAGCCACTCAGTTTTGAGACACATGACAGGGAATCTCATGTGTGTAAATTGAAGAAAGCCTTGTATGGTTTGAAATAGGCACCTAGGACATGGTACGACAGAATTGACAGCTTTCTATCCAATTTGTGATTTACCAAGAGTAAAGCATATTCCAACCTTTACTACAAGGTGGAAGATGGTAACCCAGTGATATTCCTACTGTATGTAGATGATCTGTTTGTAACAGGTGTGGATGGGTTGATTGTTGATACAAAGAGGAAGCTTGCTGCCGATTTTGAAATGATAGACTTGGGTATGATGCACTATTTTCTAGGCATGGAGGTGTGGTAGAATGCAGATGGAATCTTCCTCGGACAAGGGAAGTATGCAATAGAGATCCTGAAGAGATTTGGTATGATGGACTACAAGGCCATGACCACACCTATGGCATCAAACCTAAAGCTATTGAGTGATGATTCATCGGAATTGATTAATGCTACGATGTATCATCACATGATTGGGTCCTTGATGTACTTGACAAATATGAGACCAAATATTAGCTTTGATGTGAACACCTTGAGCTAGTTCCTGATAGATTCGAGACATGTTCACTTAATTACTGCAAAGCATATTCTGAGGCACTTGATGGGTACAGTTGATTATGGGCTCAAGTATGAGTCAATTTAGAAGATTAACCTAGAAGGTTATGTTGATTCAGATTGGGTAGATAGTGCTATTGATAGGAAGAGCACTTTAGGATGCTGCTTTAGTATGGGATCAGGTGTGATCTCTTGGTTTAGCAAAAAATAGTCTTGTGTGGCACTGAGTATAGATGAATCAGACTCATGTCACAGCTTTCTCCACTAGTTGTGAGGCAATATGGTTGAGGAAGCTAATGTTTGATTTATTTGATCTCCAGTTGGATGCTACTTGTATATATTATGACAACTAGAGTTGTGTGAAGTTGTCGAAGAACCCAGTGTTCCATGACAAGTCGAAGCATATCGATATCAAATATCACTATATCAGGGATATGGTGCAGAGAGGAGCAGTGAAGCTCTAGTATGAAGCGACAGATGAACATATAGCTGATGTGTTGACAAAGCCATTGGCCAGAGTGAAGTTTGAGTACTTCGGGGAAAATCTTGGTGTTCTCTAGATCGAGGTTTCCCCCAAGGGGAAGTGATGAGTTCGTGAGCCATTTTGACATGGTGAGAGGATTGGTTCCTTCCATGGTGAGATGTAATGGTTGAGCCATTCTGTTATGGTGAGAGGATTGGTCCCTTCCATGTCAGATATGAGTGCTAAGCCATTCTGATGTGACTATAGGATTGGTTCCTACATGATCAGATATAAGTGCTGAATGCCATTCTTTGAATGGAGGATCTTGGTCAGTTACCAGGAATACTTAGCCTAGAGATGAGGGCCATTCTGATATGACTGTGGGTTGTGTTCTCACATGATCAGATATAAGTGTTGAAGGCCATTCTCTGGGAGAATGGAGGAACCTGGTGAGCTACCAGGAATCCTCAGCCTAGGGATTAGGGCCATTCTGATATGTCTGTGGGATTGGTTCCCACATGATCAGATGTAAGTGCAGTTCCTTTCCACAGATGATAATAGTTGTGTCCTATCATGCTGGTGGATGTGAGTGCCAATCCTTTCAACATATGATAGTAGTTGTGTCCTATCATGCTCGTGGCTGTGAGTGCTGAGCCTTTTCACAGATGGTAGTAGGTGTGTCCTACCATACTGGTGATTGTAAGTGTTATGCCTTTCGACAGATGGTAGTAGGTGTGTCCTACCATGCCGGTGGATGTAAGTGCCGTTCCTTTTCATAGATGATAGTAGGTGTGTCCTACCATGCTGGTGATTGTAAGTGTTGTGCCTTTCCACATATGGTAGTAGGTGTGTCCTACCATGCTGGTGGATGTGAGTGCCGTACATTTTCACAGATGATAGTAGTTGTGTCCTATCATGCTAGTGATTGTAAGTGTTGTGCCTTTCCATAGATGATAGTATTTGTGTCCTATCATGCTAATGGATGTGAGTGCCATGCCTTTTCGCAGATGGTAGTAGGTGTGTCCTACCATGCTGGTGATTGTAAGTGTCGTGCCTTTCCATAGATGGTAATAGGTGTGTCCTACCATGCTGGTGGATGTGAGTTCCATGCCTTTTCATAGATGATAGTAGTTATGTCCTATCATGTTGGTGAATGTAAGTGTTGTGCCTTTCTGACATGGTGTTGGATGTGTTCCTCTCATGGTCAAATGTGAGTGCTGGCCATTCTGAATTAGGGTCAGATATAAGCGTTGAAGAAGACCTACATGGAGGCTAGGCCTATAGCCAACATGAAAAAGGCCTGGCTCTGTAGAACTTCATGTGACAAGAATAATCATGAGATAGCACCTGTGATGATGACCTAGTGATGATCCAGATCCAGTGATGATGATATAGCAGTGATGATCCAGATTGACTGATGATCCAGATCCAATGACGATGATCCAGTAGTGATGGTCCAAATCAAGTGATGATCTAGATCTAGATCCAGCGATGATGTCCCTTTGATGATCCAGATCCAGTGATGATGATTCAGATTGAGTGATGATCCAGATCCAGTGATGATGATCCAGATCCAGTGATGATCCAGATCCAAGATGAAGATGACTTGACGATGAAGATGACATGAACATGAAGATGATGAGATGATCCAATTGATACAGAGAAGAAGACCAGTGCTGAAAATTTTTGTCGGGATAATACCTTCCTAGTTAAGAGGGAGCATTAATGTATTTGTAACTTCGCGATGTATTCACTTGTATATCTTATGTATTGTACCCCGATTTTTATTTCAGGAAGTGTCTGTAATGTATTTGATTCATGCCATACCCCGATGTTCCTATCAGGAGATTCAACAATGTAAACAATTCATGTCAAGTAATTGTGGGTAACCCTCCTATTGATCAAGGGTTAAAGTCCTCGCAGTTGCGGGGCCTTAGGGTTATTAGACTCTCCTAGAGAAGTTGACCCTAGTGATCTATTGTCAAGTCGGGAATTAGTATAAATAGAGAGTTGGCCTCTCTATTTAACACACACTCACTCACACTCAGTTGTAGCGCATAGCTGAGGGAGAAGAAGTTGGTGGGACTAGAAAGAAAGAGACTATTGTTGTTGGGAGATCATCTTACTATTTTGGGGTTTTACTTTTGGTGCTGATTCTATCTCTGAGGAAGTTGTGAGGTTTTCTCCTTTATGGTTTCCCTGAGGAAAAACATTGTGTTCATCGTCTCTTGTGTTTGATTGTTGTGCTTGTTATTCTCTCAGTTAAAGATCCTAATATAATTCTAGCTTGAATGATAAAAATCTAACAAAAGTGACGATGAATTTTTTCTTTTTACTCATTTATTAAATTGAATCTCTCAAAACTCATATATTCTTTGTGAATTCTAACATGTAACAAACAAATAAATTGTATGGGATTATGTTGTCTTTCGACTTGTTAAGACTGAAAATTGTTCCTAGTCTTTGTGTTTTGTTTTTCTAAGGTTTTATGTCTTATTTAACTTTCATTTTGAGTTTGTTTTAAATTCTAATAGTTTAAATGCATGTGTTTGGGTTTTATAACTTATAGTTTGCTTTAAGTTATTTCTTGTAATGTTTTATTAAGTATTATAGTCTTTTGAAGTTTGAAAATGCTTCTTAATTCATGGTATATATCCAAGATCTAACCCTTGTTTCAATATTTTTGTCAAATATGTCATGAGGAGATTCTTGTAGCACAGAGTTCAAGATCTATACTGTTAAAGCACTGCAAGAATCATGAATTATTAGGTGGAGTGGTCGATTGATTATATAGCATGGTCGTTGTAGTCGAGGATAATGGGAGCTCTTCAGACACCTGTGTAATGTATAATGACACATGTACATAACCCTATTTCATCCATCATGAAAAATGTATCAAGTTGAGTGAATATGGTTGAGAAGGTTTTGATTTTGAACTGCTACGGTTTATGGCTTGGGTTTTGAATTTCACCGTTTCAGAGCGTAATTTGAGAATTCTTGAAGTTGCTTAAGGGAGTAAAGAAATAAAATTACAGTTTAGATATGGGAAAGAGTGAGAAAATTAATAGGTACGAGCCTACAGACACAAGTTGGGATATTAAGTTTCTAGAATATGCAGAGTTATTTAGAACAACCAAGTGGTTTAATTTCTTTGAGAGGATCGTTGGTTTCAGTACTAAAGTTTCACATATTTTTGACAAGAATTTCATCAACAAGACTATAAAATTTAGTACTCTCAGGTTCGAGCTAATGGAATATTTAATTTCTGAAGCCATAGGTGTCCCAACTGATGGAGAATCCTAGTTTAAAAAAATCCCTTTAAGTTTCAACCCTAATGATTTCTTGCTACTAGAGAATGAAACCCTAGATTGGGGAAAATAAGTTCTATTACAAAAATTTAAGCCAAAGTGGAAGGAATCCATTGGTATTGTTAGGAACTATATTACATGCGATGGATGATTCACATATTTATATACGATGTTATATTTCTACAACAATTAAATCTGCAGTCCAAGATGAATTTTCCTTTCTTTCTCTTAAAAAGTATTCAAAAGATGTCAAATAGAGTCAAGGTGCATTTCGATCATACGAACCAGTCATTGTTTCACCATGGATTGATCAAGTTGATCATGTGTATAGTCTTATAGAAGAGGAATAGGAGTTGGGATCACTTCTTATTTTCGTAAATGAAGATGCACTGATAGACTTCCTACAAGAACATATTATGAGCAAGTTTGGGGTTCCAATTTCCCTAGTTTTTGACAATGCATATTATTTATCATCAATTAAACTTACAGAATTTGCTAATGATAAAGGAATGAAGTTACATTATTCTACTAATTATTATCCCCAAGGTAACTGATTAGCTGAATCTACCAATAAAAATATCATTAGAATTTTGAAAAAGACCGTCATAGAAAACCAAAGAAGTTGGCATATAGCTCTCTCAAATGCACTCTGGGCTGATAGAGTCACACCAAAGAACTCATTAGGAGTCTCACCTTAAACTTTAGTTTATGGAAAGGAAGCCATTTTTCCACCAAACATTTTACTCCCGGCCTCCCAGTTAGCCCAAGCTTCAAGAGGATCTAGCAATGAAATTTTACAAGTCAGAATTAATACTTTGCTGAGATTAGAAGAGTATAGGCTTAAATATAAAGAGAGATTCAAGCACTAGCAAGAGATTGTAAAGAGATGGTTTGATAAACGAAAATATGGAAACAAAATTTTTGAGGTAGGGGATCTAGTTCTCAAATGGGACTGCCCACATGATGAAAAGGGTAAGCACACGAAATTTCAACATCTTTGGGTTGGCCCATTTCTTATTGTTGCAAAGCTAGGCTCTTCAACATATAAACTTTAGGATTTACAAGGATGGGAAGAGAAACTGCGTGTTAATGGCTTGGTTCTCAAACCTTTCTTTACCTAGCAATTTGAAGGAACCTTTCTGTACATAAATAAACCTTTTGTTGATTTCCTTTCTAGTTTGTTTTGTGGCTTTGTTTTCTTCTATGATTTACTCTAGTTTAGTTTAATAAACCAGATCAGCATTTGGTGTTGGAATACATTGGGATTTGGACAAATTGTAGATATTTTAAAGCTAGGAACTGTTATTGAATGTTGTCTATGTGATAATTTATTATTACAGAATTATTTAATCTGACAGATATTGGAAAGAAATTTATTTCTGGAACACATTGAATTCTTGTTTTAAAATCCTGTTAAATAGCCAAGAATGAAGAAGTCTCGAATAATATTCTAAGGCTCCATCCACTTCACCTTAATATCTTCCCTAGGAAGCTTGTAGCCTGGGATCCATGAAAATGAACTGGGATGGACAGGTGTATGGTATTCAAAATAATCTAATGCCACGATTTAAAGCCAAAATTCTCAAGAGTCAAGATTCCCTAAAAGAAAATGATATCTTAGAAAGTGCAATAAAGCATAAATAAGTAACTAAAAGGATTGCTAAAGTTTCTTCTCCGTCCATGAGACGAACAAAATATCACTCACAAAAAAGGACACTATGGATGGAAGAACCTAAATCATATTTGAAATACAAGAAAAGGAAATCTAGGGAGACTCATCAAACAAAAGTCTGAAAGCATCAAAAGAATGCAAAAGGAATGGGAATGAGGAACAAACGAATATGCATGTTCTAATCCTGTTACAATTCTGTGGTGTCCTAGCCAAAAATAACCAAATTCAGAAGTAAATGAATCTCATTTTTTGGCCTTGGAAGAGTTATCAAGACTATGAAATCCTAGTTGCCTTATCCGAGTGGACTGAAATCAATGACAAGTTTCAAATCTTCCTTTTCTTGAAAGACTAGATGATTAAATAGTTGTTGAAAGAAAAGATCAAGGTAAATGAATTTAAACAAAGGTCATAAAGCAGTTTTGTTTTAAAATCTAGTTTGTTTAGAGATCCGTGTTCACCAGTTAGTCACCAATTGTTGCTGCTGCAACCACCATCCCAATTTTTTTTATATTTAAGGTCCTCCTTCTCTTTATTTGAAATTTTAGTTTTTTAAAAGCCTTAAAAGTCTACCTTTACCCTACAAAAGTTTAAAGCAAAACTTCTTTTTTTCCACCCGATGCATTAGATGAACTCATGGATTTTATCCAACGTACCAGAGGAGTTATTTGAAGGCCTGCCGAATCATCGTTTCTTGCGCTTTCCAGAAGACTTACAAGATTTTGTCAATCCATCGAATGAACTTTCTTCTATGGTATCGATGATATCATAAAACATTTTTTGATGCTTTGTGGTTGGTTGTTAGTAGTCTTTCCAATGCACCAGATTGACTTGTTGTTTAGTCTCCGATGTACACAGAAGAGTTTTGTTTTTACCTACCCATCGTTTTGGTTATTTGTCCCTGAGTCTTCCGAATATTTTGTTGATGAACCCCTCATTGACACTTCGGATGCATAGTCTGATGTGTAACCAATAATATTTCCAAAGAGTCTCCCAATGCCAATGCGGATGTTTTACCAATAGTTTTTTAATCCTTTTCCCCATTTTGGCAGATTAATAATGTAGCCTCCCAAATGACATCGGGCCTGTTCCACTCCTCCATCCAAAGCTCTTGTTGTTTCTCTCAAGATCAGTCCCAATATTACCTTTGGTGCCAACAAGGTTATCCACCTGAGGCCTATTTATTACATGTTGACTTTGGTTTATTAAGCGTATTTAAGCTCGTAAGGAAACATTTTATAGTTATTCTTGGTCGTTTGAGTCTGTGGAGTTGTCATTCATTGAGAGAATCTAGCCAGTGGGGACCACACTTCTTCCAACTTGTTTAAATAGCCAAGTAGGATCTTACTCATTACTTGTTCTGATTCTTGGCGATTTTGTTGTAATAACTTGGTAGGGTTAGGTATTTTCCCATTTTTTTGCGGAGGGTATTTAGACACTGAGGTCAATTTTTTTTTAGCTGTGAAGCTTTGCTCTTTTTTTTTGGTTAGACAGGGCCGCCAGGTTTTCCTACCTGTCCCAACCATTGTTTTCCCAGCTCTTTCCATGAGAATTTCTCTAACAGTGTTTTGCAGTAGGAGGACTGTAGGAAGACGAGCATTTCACTGTCTGCACCACTCTTTCATTTCGCTAATGTGAGGGCGGAGGGATTGAGGCCATTGGCTAGGTTGGAATAAGTGTTTTTGTGGAGTATCGTGGGAGGAAATTTTCATTTTGGGTGAAAACCCTGGTTATCCATGTAGGTTTTCCTCCACGACATCCTCGGTTTTCCTCCTACCTGTTGATGGTGTTGGGATTGCTACACCCAAAGAGATGTATTGTCGTGATGAAATTCTTAGGGCTTGTGAAGTAGAGTGTAATTTCCTATGAACTGTGTTCAGTCTGCCTCCTGAAATCCTTGAACCTGTTTCTCTTTTTTTTCATTTCAACATAGCACTGTTTAGGGTGGGAACAAAAGACTGGATAAGATGTATCGTGATGATTCGGTAAAGTTTCTGGTTAAAACTATTTATTTATTTATTTTGGTCATATGAAGTGTTGCATTTATTAGTTATAGTTATATGATTTTGAAATAGATCGAATCTAACATACTCTGTTATGGTTTAAACAACCTCATAATTTATATAGCAATATGCCTCGGAAAGGGACTAAGAAGGTGCAAGCCACAGAAGATGATCTAGAAGTGCAGGTCATAACGTGAGTCAAAGTTATATACAAAGATACCAAGGCTGTCACTGGCAGTGAACTTGAGTACAGACGGGGGCAGATTTACCAAATGATCAAGGAATGGAGCATCCCAGATACGGGGTTAGAGGATTTGCCAATATATGACAACATAGAAAGGTCATCAATTATGAAGGTTTCCACACGATCGTAACTCTTTCCCTGTGCAGAAGTAATAGGCTGGATCCTCCCAAAGGCTGACATAACCAAGATGATTCTGTCCAATGTGGAGGAACAAGGTTTTTCCACTTATAGCCTGGCTTATGTAGCTTAGGCTTGAAAGCTACTCTTGGGCACTGTTTTGACCCCTTTTTGCCTCTTATATAACCCTCATTTCCTTTATAAAACCTCCATTTTGAGTAGAAAGCTTTAAAGTTCATCTATAAACCATGGTTAAAGAGGTATAATGTCATTTGCTTATTAATAAATTGAGTTTTGTGATTTTTTAGGCATTTTAACTAGGATTTTTACTTAGACTACGGGATGTACTAACTTCCCGCATTTCCTCCAAGGTTGAGTAATTGCAGGACAGTTACGAGGGAAACGGAAGATCAAGAATGGATCCTTAATGTCCATAGATGGATGAACATCCAACAGTCAGATGAAGTGGCCTGTGCAGATGTCGAGTCAATCAAAGTCAAAGGTGGCCACCCGTCCTGCATTCAACACAAAAGAAGGAACAATGCTGATTTTGTGGAACTCCACGATCCTGAAGATGATTTCGTTAGCTCTAGAATTAAATTAGATGCAAGTTTATAGCAATTTCAGTTTGAATTAGAATTTGTATAAATCAATTGCAAGACAATGAAGTTTTTATCACGATTTTGAAGAGGAACGCACTTGTGCTTCCAATCTGCGTGGTATCTCTGTGTAAACAATTTTCTGGTGAATGAATAGCAAACTTTAGTTCTGTAAATCTTTCATTGTGCGTGGAGCAAGGATTTGGAGGCCCCCCATCGTTGAGCTCTCGCACTTTTACATTGCCGGTGTATTGATTTGATAATTGCAGCGATTTCATCTTGGTGCAAATCCTTTAATCGAACCATTGGTATGTGTTTTCTGGTAGATTTAATTTATAGATTGCAAAACAAATTCAGTTAAGTGTTCAATTGATTTTATTAATGCTCTGTTCTTTCAATTCATGGTTTAAATTGCAAATTCTATCATGTTGTATATCACCGGCAATATTTTGTAAACGCTGTTCTTCATTAGATAAATGCTGAGGATATCAACCACGACCTCTGTGTATTGTTAAATGCTGTTTATTTGATAGAGAGATGATAAAGAACATTTACAGATTATGAATGTTGTCTTGTAAGAGATCTTGATTGGTGAATGTGTCTTTAGCGCTGGTGGAGTTTTGCAGTTTGATCCTAGGATTTATAAATTCGTTGTTTAATTAATTTCTACCTCAGTCTTTTATGCTTTCACAAGACCAATTACTGTATGCTTAAAAAGAAAACAATGAAATTACCCTTGTAAGAGGATTTTGTCTCTGTGAGCTGCAGTATCTTAGTTTCTGTCAGTAGATTTAATTGCAGATAGCTAAATTCCAACTGAGTTCAGCTTCTCTGTCCTAAACTTGGATGTGTCTCGAAGTTCACAAACCCAGATTGATTTTAAATTCAAGTTCTGATTAACACTGATAGATCAGAGCCCAACATTTTGGCGCCGTTGCCGGGGAGGCACTGTAGAAGCAGACTGAGGAACCTTAGATTTCTGGTAAAAACAAAAATTTTAAACAAAAAAACACAGATTAGGTTTTACTTTTATGTCAAAACTTAGAGACGAAAAAGGAAGATTTCGTACAAACCCCCCAAAAATAGAACTAACAGGAGCTTCTCTTCCAAAAGGTTTTTCAACAGTTGGTAGTTCCAAAATGTCCGAGGAAGAAACGTCAAAAGGCCCAACTGCTGAGCAGAGAAGGGATTATGAGAGGATGCTAGAAATAGAAAACAAACGCAGACAGGAGAGGAGAGAAGAAGAGAGGAGACATGAAAGAGAAGAAGAAAGAGGACATGAGAGAAATGAAAAGATAGAAGAGGATCAGGAAGACACCTTCAAATTTCCTATTTTGGACACTAGTATTATCCTAGGAGAAGATGTCAAGATTAAAAACATTCCACCCTCTGTTTTACCAAACTTTTATGGCCTAACCTCTGAAGATCCTGACTCTTTTCTGTTTGAATTCGACATTTTGTGTCGAACTTATGGGTATACTGTTGATACCCATAAGCTCTGACTTTTCCCTGCTACCCTTAAGGCAGCTGCCTTGAAGTGGTTTATGGGCCTAGGAGAACACTCTATTACTAGTTGGGATGAAATGAGGAAGATTTTTCTTCGGAAATATCAAGCCTATTGTAGATCAAAGGATCTCAAAGATGATATCTTTGGCATGACTCAACAGGAGGATGAGAGTCTAGAGGAGTATTTGGAAAGGTTTTCATATAATTTACAAAAATCTAAATACAATTCCTTAACATCAGAAATGATTAGAACAATATTTTTGAAAGGAATAAGAGAGGAGTACTTAGATATTTTAAATGTTATGGGCAAAGGTGACATTTCTTATCTTCCATTTGATGAAATACAAGATCTATGTCAAAAATATTCAAGAGGGAAAGCTAGGACTGGAAAAAGAGACATCATTACCAAAGTAAATAAGCCTGCAAATAGTGGTATTTCTAGGGCTGAACTTGGAAATTTGCTAGAGGATTTCAAAACCGATTTATTGAGTACATTGGGCACACAGGTTGAAGTAGCAAAAACTAAGAAAAGACAAGAACAACAGGACCAGCAATATCAAGCCTTGTCCATCTTTTGTCCTAAGTGTAGAAAGAAGCACCCACTTAAAGAATGTCCTTTAAATGCTATTGAAATTTGTGGTTTATGCACTTTTAATCATAAGACTGATTATTGCCCTAGATTGAAAGAGTTGCAGGCAGTCTGAATGGAGGAAAGTCAAATCATGGAGTCTCTCTACTTCATGGGACAAAGAAGACCTTGGCAGCCACGATTTTCAGGTATGTCCCAAGACCCTATGCAACAATTTAATGCAAATTATCAAACCCCCATTCAGAACTCATGGAGTGCACCTATGCCTTGGAAAACCTGGTCTCCTCCTTTAGCCCAATCTACTCCAAATTGGAGAGGTTATTCCCATGGTAATCAAACATATCAGCAAGCTTATTTGCAACCATACCAACAGCCTTCAGCCTATCCCCAATACCAGCAGCATCAAGTCCAAACTCCTTCTTATCAAACTCCTCCTTATCAAGCCTCATCTTACCAAGTCCCATCTTTCCAACAACCCAATATGGCTCCTCAATTGGGTCCACCACCTCAACAGCTTCAATTGCCATCCAATCAGCCTCGGCCTACACAACTACCAGCTCAGCCCATTCCAAATCCAAACAATAAGACAGAAAGACCTATGTACAATGTTGATGATGGAATGGCACTTCCTTATTCAGTTCTTCCATTGAAAAATATTACTTTAAGATCTGGAAAGGCCTTACAAAAAGAATCTCCTGTTATTGTAGAAGAACAAATAGAAAATGAGAAAAATACAAAAAAGTTAAATACAGAAAAACCTCAATCAGAAAATCAGAATAAAAAAGGAAAAGCTTTAGTCTCATATGAACCTCCTTTCCCAGAAAGGCTGGTTAAAGAAAAACCTTCAATTTCCTTACCTAACTTTGATGTTCTGAATGAGTTAAAGGATGCATATGTCAAAATTCCTTTACTGCAGGCTATAAAAGATATTCCAATTTTCACGAAAGCAGTAAAAGAATTATGTCTAAATAAAAGGAAAAAGGATCCATCTAAAATACAAGTGGTAGGAAATCTTGCAGGTCTAATGTCTAACACTATTTTTATTGAGAAATATATGGATCCTGGGATTCCAATGGTTACTATTACTATCAATAATTTTTCAATTCCAAAGACATTGATCGATTTAGGTGCTGCAATTAATGTGATGACACTTGAAACAATGCAATATCTTCGTTTGACGAATCTTAGACCAACAACAACGGTCTTAGAATTAGCTGATAGGTCTAAGATCACACCTGAGGGAGTATTAGAGGATATTACTGTTTCTTTAGACTCTTGGGAGTATCCTGTTGATTTCATAGTGCTCCAGCCAAAGTCTAACTTAGGAGGTCATCCATTGATCCTTGGGAGACCTTGGTTAGCCACAGCAGATGCCTTCATAGGATGTAGGTCAGGTAGCATGCTTATTTCACATGGGACAGAAAGAAAACAAATCACACTCTATCCTTCTGCCCAAAGACCTTCAACCCTAGATCAATTGTCTTGGATTACTTAAACTAAAGAACAAGAAGAAGAAATAATTCAGCCTATTCTGAGCATCAGCCAGTTCTATGACTTTCAGGAAGCAAATAATGAAGGCTTGTTAGATTATTTTATTGCTGAACCTGACATTTCTGAACAATTAAGAGATATACAATATGCTGCAGCAAATAAGGTTTTGGGTTATAATTTTCAAGAAAATTGCACAATACACTCTCTGGCATTAGTACTTCATGAACTTCTCAATGTTAATTCAATCACAGATAATCAGAGTAAGACAATTGAAATCAGCCCAGGCAAAAGTTTAAATATAAGTGCACATCTTACTCCATCACAAGAAGAAGAATTGATTAAATTACTGAATACACATTCACATGCATTTGCTTGGGAGTACACTGATATGCCTGGTATTCCTCATGAGACATGTACTCATCATATCTACACAGATGACAAAATAAAACCACTTAGACAACCACAACGCAGAATGAATCCTATATTAAAAGAAATAGTCAAGGAAGAGCTACAAAAGTTGTTAAAAGTAGGGTTTATCTATCCCATTTCCGACAACCAATGGGTCTCCCCCTTGGTTGTTGTCCCTAAAAAGAATGGTAAATGGCGCATATGTGTGGATTACAAGGAATTAAATAAAGCAACATTAAAAGACTACTTCCCATTGCCCTTCATTGATCAGGTTTTGGATACCCTAGCTGGCAAAGAGTACTTTTCATTCTTAGATGGTTTCAGTGGTTATAATCAAATCAGTATTGCAATAGAAGACCAGGATAAGACCACCTTTACATGTCCCTAGGGAACCTATGCCTACAAGGTTTTACCTTTTGGCTTATGTAATTCCCCAGCTACCTTCCAGGGAGCAGTCCTGGCCATCTTTGCAGACTTGATTCATGAGTGTGTTGAGATTTACATGGATGATTTTTCTGTTTATGGAAGTAATTTTGAAGATTCTTTGGCAAACCTAGACAAAATTATAAAGAGATGTGTTGACTCAAACCTTTCCCTCAGTAATGAAAAATGCTTTATGATGATGACTGAAGGAATAGTCTTAGGACATCACATTTCTGCATCTGGTATACAAGTTGATCCTGCTAAAATTCAAATAATTGAAAATTTATCTGAACCAGCAACTCAGACAGATGTAAGAAGTTTTCTAGGTTATGCAGGCTATTATCGTAGGTTTATTGCAAATTTCAGTAAGATAGCTCTGCCATTGTTCAAATTGCTTTCTAAAGACGTGAATTTCAATTGGAATACTGATTGTCAATCTGCATTTCAAACCCTAAAGGAGAAACTCTCAACTGCACCCATTTTAAGGGGACCAAATTGGGCATTACCTTTTCATATTTCTACTGATGCCTCTACTACTACCATAGGGGCTTCATTAGGCCAGAAAGAACATACTTTAACTTATGCAATTTATTTTATAAGTAAAAATCTTACACCTGCAGAGTTAAACTATACAGTCA